>CM059433.1:60686380-60956071 GCA_030390025.1 Squalus acanthias | reverse complement strand
CCCCCCCCCACCCCCCATATCTCCTTCCCCACTAGGATGAGCCCCCACAAGGTGTATAATTTATGCTTTCTCTTGATATATCTATGCTGTATTATATCCACCTGAGGTTTAACATTTGACAAGTGTTTCTGTAAAACTAGTTTTTAATGGAAATTATTATAAATTAGATACATCAATAATTAATTTTTTTTTAAGATGTACTGAACTGTGAAACCTGTAAACACATACATGCTCCCCACTAACATGTACAATGCAATACCACCAAGCATGGTATGAAGTCTGTCTGACACACAACTAATTATACCATGTAGTTTTCTGCAGTTCTTCTGGCTCCCGCCCCTTCTTTTCTTGCTCCCCCTGCGCCCCAGCTTTTCTGGCCTCCACCACCTCCTCCCTCCCCCCCCCCCCCCCCCCCCCCCCCAGATGAGGCTTGGAGCACATTTAATTGAGGTTTAAGATTAGAACGGGTTTTGATAGTCATTCCCTGTTGTCTTAATTTTCTCTCCTCACTTCCTCCTATCCAGAAAGCAGAGGCAAAGGTCTGTGCTTGTCCATTGACCAGGTGGCCACTCTTTCATGTGTGAAGATAGTGCATATCAGCAAGCTATTTTAGCACGGGGATCATCAGATTAGCCAACTCTGTTGTCTTGCTCGTGCAGACCCAGAGCTTTGCATTTGCTTGCAGTTGGAAGGATTTTTGGATTTGGAGAGAATGTCTCTGGATATTTTTGTGGCGTATTCACTTTTGATTAAAATATGTCACTGGTACTTGTGTGACATTCTCAACAAATTATACTGAAGTATAAAAGGGAATTTCCGAAATGTTCATTTTTTTCCCTATTAGTGTTAAAAAACCATCATAATGTTGGTGAACATTGCTAAGCCATGTGGAGATACTTTCATATGCTGATTATACAATTTGTTGCTGAATGTATGTTGTAGTGAAAACCATCACAATGTAAACTATTTTGTAACTATAAACCAATATTTGAAACTTGGGGTTTTCTATCACTCACTGACACTATTTATGCACCAGTGAAATGTTTTCTGGCTCCTGCCCCTTTTCTGGCTCCCCCTGTGCCCCAGCTTTTCTTGCCTCCACCACCTCCTCCTCTCCCTCCCCCCCCCCCCCCCCCCCCCCCCAGATGAGGCTTGGAGCACATTTAATTGAGGTTTAAGATTAGAAAGGGTTTTGATAGTCATTCCCTATTTACCCTATTTCCTCTGGTCGAGATGTCAGTGAAAATGAATCATTTTAAATCCTCACTTGGAGGGAATAAAAAGAGATACTTCTTTATGCACAGAGTTAGAGTGTTGAATGATTTGCCACAAGAAGCAGTTGAGGTAGGATTGATTGCATCTTTTAAGGGAGGGTACAGACCTCTGAGAGTTGAAGAGGTCAGTGAGATTGGTTTTGGATTGCTCTAACAAACAGCTGGCACAGACAATAGGCTGAATGGCCACCTCCTGTGCTGTAAGCTTCTGTGGTTTTAGGCAGTATTGTACTCAGATGCTGGTCATGCAGTTATATGGGCTTCATGAATGCCTTAATGGGTCTCCAGGGAAAGTGGCACCAGAGCAGGATATAAATTGGGAGGGAGTACGAGTGGTGCACGGAGATCATTTGAGCATCGCTCTCTGGTGACCTGATCAATAGGTAAAAGTGCCAGAGACAAGAAAAAAAAGCTATGACTGTGACAGTTTCTTTAAAATGTGCAATTTTTCTGTGTTGTGGGAAGCAAGGCTTAGTTGGTTGAAATTGTTTTAAAATCAAGTTTTTAAGTTACACAAGAGAGTTAAAGATTGACATGGTTACATTATCAAATTACTTTACTCTTATTCTCAAATCTTCTTGTAATAAAGGCCAACATATCATTTGCTTTTCTAATTGCTTGCTATACCTGCTTGTTAACTTTGTGATTCATGTGCAAGGACACCCAGGTCCCTCTGAACGCCAACATTTCCCAATCTCCATTTAAAAAATACTCTGCTTTTCTATTTTTCCAATCAAAGTGGATAACTTCACATTTCTCCACATTATATTCCATTTGCCATGTTCTAGCCCACTCACTTAGCTTGTCTATATCCCCTTCAAGCCTCTTTGCATCCTCCTCACAACTTACAGTACATTCCCACCCAGTTTTGGATTATCAGCAAACTTGGATATATTACATTTGGTCCCCTCATCCAAATCCAAGTGAGGATTTAAAATGATGACTCATTTTCACTGACATCTCGACCAGAGTAAATAGGGAATGACTATCAAAACCCTTCCTAATCTTAAACCTCAATTAAATGTGCTCCAAGCCTCATCTGCTCCAACGGAAATAGCCTTAGTACAGTAAAACCTGTAAACTAGGGACACCCAAGGGACTTGCGTCAGGTGTCCTTTATTTTATTGTACGCACCCGTAGGGGCCTTGCAAGTGCCGGTTTCAGGCATGCGAATCACTGATCCTTGCTGTACCCCACTAGTTACAGCCTGCCAACCCATAAATGACCCGTTTATTCCTACTCTCTTTTCTGTCCATTAACCAATCCTCAATCCATGCTCGTATATTACCCCCAATCCCATGAGCCCTAATTTTGTATAATAACCTCTTGTGTGGCACCTTATCGAATGCCTTCTGAAAATCCAAATACACCACATCCACTGGTTCCCCCTAATCTATTCTGCGAGTTATAACCTCAAAAAACAGATTAGTCAAACACGATTTCCCTTTCATAAATCCGTGTTGACGCTGCCCAATCCTATTATTTTCTAAGTACCCTTTTACCACGTCCTTAATAATAGATTCGAGCATTTTCCCTACTACTGATGTCAAGCTAACTGGTCTGTCGTTCCCCGTTTTCTCTCTCCCGCCTTTCTTAAATAGTGGGGTTACATTTGCTATCTTCCAATCCGTGGGAACCGTTCATGGAATTTTGGAAAATGGCAACCAATGCATGCACTACCTCTATAGCCACCTCTTTCAAAACCCTAGGATGTAAGCCATCAGGCCATAGGGATTTATCAGCTTTCAGTCCCATTAATTTCTCCAGTACTATTTTCTTTACTAATTTCTTTCAGTTCCTCATTCTCGCTAGACCCTTGGTTCTCCACTATTTCCGAGAAGTTTTTTGCGTCGTCTTCTGTGAAGGCAGACACAGTGGGCCGGATATTCCGACCCCTACGGGTGGGTATGAGGTGTGTACGCACCCATAGGGGCCTCGCAAGTGCCAGTTTCAGGCATGCGAAGCGCATGTGCTGAAAACCGGCACTTCTGATCTGTCAAGAATTCTCTTGACAGATCCTCCGCCTGCCTAGGAAAAGGGCCTCCGCGGGCAGAGAGTTCCGCTTTCTGCACAACCTCCGCCCGCTGAAAACCTTTAAAAAATCTTACGCCTGGTAAAAGCAGGCGTAAGGCCTGCTTTTACCAGCATAAGAGTTTTAAAAAATAATTTTTTTTCACTCGTTTATAATTTAAAAATACTTTTTAAAAAAAGGTAAGTTTATTTTTAGCCCCATTAAAAAAAAACTTTATTTTTTACAAAAATTAAATTTTTGTTTAATATTTAATTTAATTTTAATTTTAAATACATGGTTTTTTAAAAATGTATTTAATGTTTAACTTTCTAAATGTGATCCCCATTAATACTTTTGACGGATCTATGCGTAGAGACCTGTCAAAAGTATGAAAGGGGATTCCCTCTTTGACTGGTTCCCCATGGCCCACGTGATCCCAGGGACGCTTGCGAACCGCCTGGGCCTCTGCGCGCGCAGACCAGGAGAGGCCCAGGATCGAAGTCTCGGGACCTACGGCGCCAGCAGGTAAGTGCGTAGATTTTTCCCAATCGGAGGCATCCGCACGCAGGAAGCCTCCGATCGGAAAATCCGACCCAAAGTATTTGTTTAATTTCTCTGCCATTTCCTTATTCCCCATTATAATTTCTCCTGTCTCACCCTGTAAGGGACCCACATTTACTTTCGCTAATTTTTTCCTTTTTACATACCTATAGAAGCTTTTAGTCTTGTCTCTCGCTAGTTTACTCTCATTCTATTTTCCCTTTCTTTATCAATTTCTTGGTCCTCCTTTGCTGAATTCTAAAATCCTCCCAATCCTCAGGCTTACTATTTTTGGCAACATTATACGCCTCTTCCTTTGATCTAATACTATCTTTTAACTTCTCTTGTTAGCCACGGTTGGACCACTTTTCCTGTGGGGTTTTTGTGCCTTAAAGGAATGTATGTTTGTTGTAGATTATGTATTAATTCTGTAAATGCTAGTCATTGCTTGTCTACCGTCATACCTTTAATGTAGTTTCCCAATCTACCTTAGCCAACTAAGTTATCAGCTGCACCTTGAGTTAATAGGTAGAATCTAAAGATTTTCTTTAACTTTTGTGTGTTAGATATGACTCTCAATACTTTTTGAAATCCTTATTCCTACGTTTAAAATGATCAGTAGTTGGGTAAATCCAGTGTACTAGATGATGCAAGAAAACGAGAGCACCTGATCTGAAAGGCCCTAGTTGGATCAGACTGCAGATGCAGTCTTTTGTACTGGGTCTTAGAGCTACTTCCCAACAGGAGACCATGGATTCTACCTGTCTAAGGCCACACGCACTCTGTTCTCTCTGAACTGTTGCTGCTGTTCCTGAAGCCACTGTTAGTACAAAAACAATTGACACCAATATTAACAACTTTTATAGAAATTCTGATGTTTTTTGACAATGCTACATACCTAACAACTGACATGAAGTTATCCGAATATATTCAAGCTGCAAATCTGCAATGCAAAATCAATACTTCTACCTAGGTGCTAATCTTTCCTTAAGAATGTGCCAGCTGGTGCTGCACTGTACATTAGTAATTATAAAAACGTTAAGCTATAAAATAAGTCAGAATTTGCAAGGAAAGGCATTTGCTTATTTATTTTGAAATTGAATAAAAGTTCCTGATCCCACAACGTTCTTCAATTTTAATGTATTTCCCATAATAACTTCAATTCCCCTCTAATTCTTCTAATTACCGAGGTACGATCATTTTGTTTATATTTATAACTGTTAACTATGTAGGTGTGAATGGAAGCGCAGTCTACAGACTTTCAGAAGCAGCCTGTGCTCCTCGCTTACCCATGTGAAAGCTCTATCTGTAACCACACCTAACTCTACATTGCTATACTTTAGTAGTTAAAACAGACTCTGAAGCTGTTGGAATTAAAATGTGTGAGGGTGTTCTCGGCATTCAAGGCTCCAGGATTATTTATGTTGGCAAAGCAGTATAATTAAATATTAGCTGCTCTGCTGTGACATTGATCAAGTATAGTCAGGTATTGCACTCTACTCTTTGGATCAGGATAGGAACACACTGAACATCAAAATTTCACTCAAGATACTTGACTAAACTTGATCAATGTTGCAGTAGAGCAGAGCGTCAGCCATGGCTCCGTTGGTAGCATGCTCGCCTCTGAGTCAGATGGTTGTGGGTTCACTCCAGAAACTTGAGCACAAAAGTCTAGGCTGACACTCAGTGCAGTACTGAGGGAGGGCTGCACTGTCGGAGGTTCTGTCTTTCGGATGAGACATTAAACCGAGACCCTGTCTGCTCTCAGGTAGATGTGAAAGATCCCATGGCACTATTTCGAAGAAGTGCAGGGGAGTTATCCCGAGTGTCCAGGTCAATATTTATCCCTCAATCAACATCACTGAAACAGATTATCTGGTCATTATCACTGCTGTTTGTGGGAGCTTGCTGTGCGCAAATTGACTGCCGCGTTTCCAACGTTATAACAGTGACTTCAAAAGTACTTCAGTGGCTGTAAAGTGCTTTGGGACGCCCTGAGGTCGTGAAAGGCGTTATTTTAAAGGGAACTTTCTTTTAAAGGAAACAGAACCCAAGACCAATTCGAGCGAAAGCATTTCTAATATACAATTACTGACTTTGTTTTTAAGAATTACTTATGTATTTTTTGCTTGTAGGGCTATTTCAGCTGGGTCAGAAATTAAAATATCAGCTAAAACAAGTATGGAACGAATTGGTTCCTTTTGTGGTAGCTGCTACTACCAGATTCTTACTTTATAAAAGTGAGTGATTACATTTGTTTTTGTGCAGGTTTCTTGTCTGTTCAATTTCAGTACCTGCCAATGTTTGAGCGGACCAATGTGGTTAGTAAAAAAGTGACCATTTGAGTCAATTAGAAAAACGCGAAGGATAATTTTTTGCAGTATGGATGAACTTAAGTTGCTGACCTACTCATAGTCATAGTCATAACGGCACAGAAGGAGGCCATTCGGCCTTTTAATCAAGACTTTTAATTGTCAATATTTTTCTGTGGAGTGGTGCAGAATAAGATCTCTCCAATTCAACAGGAGAAGAGGTGACCTGATAACAAAAGTTTAGAAATGTTAAATCAACTTTTAGAAACAAAGAGGGCATTCTATTAAGTATTGCAAGCATGCTTATCAAACTTCCCTTCTGGAAATTTTTGGAACTTTTAGTGAGAATTCATGGTGGTTTTTCTAGCCTACCAAAAGCAATTCATAGAAAGTTGGAATCTCAAAGATTAAAGTGAGAGAGGGTTAATTCAGTTCTCTATGCTGTGTTGTCAACCCTGTTAAAGGGAAACAATGGAAAATATCACAGTGCAATGGGTAGAGTAAAGTGAGCTTAATATTATATTGCCACTTTTTCAATATGTGTTTCAATGCAGGTGAGAATAGAATTGGCCTTGGCTGTAATTCTCTCTCTCTTTCCCCTTTGAGGGCGAATAGCCTGACTGTCACTGGTACACGGGTAAATAATGGCTAGCTACCAGCTGCTGCTTCTGGAGCCATACCCCAGCAAGGAGTCAACACTTTTAGGAGGGGTGGGGAAAAAATACAGCAAGTTTTATCATTGGTGCAATAATTTATTATTTACTTAGTTTCTAAGACTTGAGCGTTAGAGACTGCTGGTGCCAACTACCACTTGTGTTAAAAACAAAGGGGCATTTTCCATTTCAGTAATCATTCTGATGTAATTTCTAAAGGAGTTTGAGTGAAGAGTAATGGTGGAGAGAAATCACAGAATCTTGCAGCACAGAAGGGGATCATTTGGCCTGTCGTGCCTGTGCCGGCTGTTTGAAAGTCCCACACCCCAGCTTTCTCCCAATAACCCTGCAACATAGTTCTCTTCAAATACATGTCCAATTGTCTTTTGATAGTTCCTATGGAATCTGATTCCACCACCCTTTTAGGTAGTGCATTCCAGATCATCATAATCCTCTGGAAATAATTTCTCCTCATTTCCCCTCTAGTATTTTTGCCAAATATTTTAAATCTATGACCTCTGGTTATCGACCCACTTGCCAAAGGAAACAGTTTCTCCCTACTTGCTCTATCAAGACCCCTCATAATTTTGAATACCTTTTATTAGGTCTCCCCTTAACCTCCTCTGTTCTAAGGAGAACAATCTTAGCTTCTCCAATCTCTCCACATAACTGCAGTCCCTCATCCCTGGTATCATCCTGGTAAAACTTCTCTGTATCCTTTCTAAGGCCGTGACATCCTTCCTAAATTGTGGTACCCAGAATTGTACACCATACACCAGCTGAGACCTAACCAGTGATTTGTAAAGGTTTAGCATGACCTTTTGGACGCTAAGGGAATCATGTGATATGTGGAAAGTGGAGTTGAGGTGTAGATGATCAGCCATGATCTTACTGAATGGCGGAACAGGCTCTAGAGGCTGTATGGTCTACTCCTGCTCCTATTCTGCGCTCTCATAACTTGAGAGTATTACCCCTGGTCCTCCCTAACCTATTTAGTTGAAACAATTTGTCTGTACAAACGCAATCTAATCCCCTCACCCCCTAAGTCTGTGCTTCTGTAAAGTATAGAGACCCAGCTCTTTGAGCCTGTCTGGGTAACTAAGTTGCTTTAGACTGGGAATTAAACTTGTGGCCCTCCTCTGCGCCCTTTTCAAAGCCTCTATCACCCACACAGTATTCTGAGGCCGAACCAGAAATTATATTAATCCAGGTTGATTCCAGCAGAAGGGCACTGACCTTGACAGTGGTCCAGAGATGAGTGCCTTTTCAGAAATCATGAGAGCAGTAGTGACTAAAAAGTCTTCATTAAGAGAACTGATAAAGGGTTTGTTCAATTTGGTGTCACCAGTCATCAAACTTCTATCATAGAACTTGCCTCTGTTTGTTCAAATAGTGACTACCATCAATCTACCTAAACAAATTAATCTCTTAGGTTCGGAAATAAGTACAGTGCTACCAAAGATATTTCTCTGTGCTCCAGAATTGCTTTCACTATTTGAAGAGGGGGTGCCACCTAGCTGTGCTGCCTGAGGCAAATGGTTTCAACATCGAGATGCAAGCCATCCCATCTTTAACTAGGAGACAGAGCTATGAAGGTCCCAATGGCCCATCGCTCCTGTGCTCACTGACCTACATTGGCTCCAGGTCCCCCACCCTTTAAATTTTAGGCCTGAAGCTCTGGAATTCCTTCCCTAAACCCCTCTGTCACTTCCATCTCCCTCTCCTCCTTTAAGACCCTCCTTTAAAACCCACGTGTTTGAGAAAGCTTTTAGTTGCCCCTCCCAATATCTCCGTCTTTGGATGGGTGCTTATTATTGTCTGGTTACGCTCTGTTAAGCGTCTTGGGATTTTTTCTACGTTACATGCGCTATATAAATGCAAGTTGTTGTTGGTGAGGAATAGAATAATGCCACTTTTCTCTTCTAGCCTCCATGGGAAGCTAATTCAGCATATTCTTTAATGATTACAATGCCTGGATTGCCTTGATCTGAGTCCGCCATCCAGTGGTGCTAGAGACTAGCAATGACACCAGTTAGTTACAGTGGATGCAACCACCTCCAGAGCTTTGTGGGATTTCCTCAAATATCTACTGTGTGGACCCTAGACAGTGGCTGTAGAAATCCTGTCCCAATAGACTATACCTCAGGCTGAAGAAGCGATTTTGTTGTCAGCCGCTGACTTGGCTCATCTTTTGTCTTAGCCAAAGTGTGCAGGGGGTAAGAAGCAGATGACCCCAGATACCAAATAGCTTCATACCAGGGGTGTTAGGTTAGGTTTCTACAAAAGCAGTTTTCTGAAGATGCTCCAATGGTTCAGTCGGTAGATACACTACTTTGTGTGGAACTGAGCCAGAAAGACCAGAAATGTTTCCATTTCAATCCTCAGTCCATATTGTTAGCTGATCATCAGCAAGGGCAGTGCTAGTGTCATTACAATTAACCTTTGCAAGAAATAGCAGCATCAGTCTGACACTGACAAAGTAGTTTGAGCAGGCACTTGTAATGGTTGTGGAGATGGTCACGTTGAAAAAAAGAGAAATGGTATTCGGAGGCAGGAGTAGGGAGTTTTGAACATACAATGTATATTAAAACTTTGGATCAAAATGTGCATTGTTTATATATTTTTGTGTGTTGGCTGTGTTTACGTGGCAAAATCATCAAAACACTGATTCTTTTATCCTGTATATTCCACCACAAAGACTGATCTTGATCTGTAAATGCTGCCAAGTAAACAACCTGATTGACGAAGGGTTCCCGTCATTATTTTCGAGCAGAGTCCAAATCATAACAATGGATGCAGGACAAGACTCTTGGATTAAGATGTTTTAACCATCTTTTTTCTTAAGTTTAATCATAGAAACATAGAAGATAGGAGCAGGAGTAGGCCATTCAGCCCCTCGAGCCTGCTCCGCCATTCGATGAGATCCTGGCTGATCATCCAAACTCAGTACCCTGTACCTGCCTTCTCCCCATATCCCTTGATACCTTTAGCTTTAAGAAATATATCTAACTCATTCTTGAATATATTTAATGACTTGGCCTCAACTACCTTCTGTGGTAGAGAATTCCACAGGTTCACCACTCTCTGGGTGAAGAAATTCCTCCTCATTTCTGTCCTAAATGGCTTACCCCTTATCCTTAGATTATGACCCCTGGTTCTGGACTCTCCGACCATCGGGAACATTCTTCCTGCATCTAGTTTGTCCAGACCTGTCAGAATTTTATATGTTTCGATGAGATCCCCTCATTCTTCTATACTCCAGCGAGTATAAGCCCAATCGACCCAATCTCTCCTCATATGTCATTCCTGCCATCCCAGGTATCAGCCTTGTGAATCTTCGCTGAACTCCTTCCATGGCAAGAACATCCTTCCTCAGATAAGGCGACCAAAACTGCGCACACTACTCAAGGTGTGGTCTCACCAAGGCCCTGTACAACTGCAGCAGGACATCCCTGTTCCTATACTCAAACCCTTTCGCTATGAAGGCCAACGTACCATTTACCTTCTTCACCGCCTGCTGCACCTGCATGCTTACCTTCAGCGACTGGTGCACAAGGACACCCAGGTCTCGTTGCACTTCCCCTTCTCCCAATCTATTGCCATTCAGATAATAGTCTGCCTTTCTGTTTTTGACACCAAAGTGGATAACCTCGCATTTATCCACGTTATATTGCATCTGCCACGCTTCTGCCCACTCACCCAACCTGTCCAAATCATCCTGGAGTTTCTCGGTATCCTCCTCGCAGCACACAAGCCCACCCAGCTTTGTGTCATCTGCAAACTTGGAGATATTACATTTAGCTCCCTTATCTAGATCATTAATGTATATTGTGAATAGCTGGGGTCCAAGGGCCGATCCCTGCGGTACCCCACTAGTCACTGCCTGCCACTCGGATAAAGACCCATTAATTCCTACTCTATGCTTTCTGTCCGCCAACCAGTTCTCTATCCAAGTCAATACCTTGCCCCCAATCCCATGTGCCTTAACTTTACACGCTAATCTCTTATGTGGGACCTTATCGAAAGCCTTTTGAAAGTCCAAATACACCACATCTACTGGTTCTCCCTTATCTATTTTCCCAGTTACATCCTCAAAAAGTTCCAGTAGATTAGTCAAGCACGATTTACCTTTTGTAAATCCATGTTGACTTTGTCCGATCCTGTCACTGTTTTACAAGTGCTCAGCTATTACATCTTTTATAATGGACTCTAGCATTTTCCCCACTACCGATGTCAGGCTTATCGGTCTGTAATTCCCCGCTTTCTCTCTACCACCCTTTTTGAATAGTGGGGTAACATTAGCTGCCCTCCAATCCATGGGTACAGTTCCAGATTCCATCGAATGTTGGAAGATGATCAGCAATGCATCTACTATTTCTAGGGCCACTTCCTTAAGTACCCTAGGATGTAGATTATCAGGCCCTGGGGATTTATCGGCCTTCAATCCTGTCAGTTTCCCTAACACCATTTCCCTGCAAATACTGATTTCTTTCAGTTCCTCCCTTTCATCAGACCCTATGTTCTCCAACATCTCTGGGAGGTTATTTGTGTCCTCCTTTGTGAAGACAGAACAAAATATGCATTTAATTGGTCTGCCATTTCTTTGTTCCCCATTATAACTTCCCCCGCTTCTGACTGCAAGGGACCTACACTTGATTTCACTAATCTTTTTCTCTTCACATATCTATAAAAGCTCTTGCAGTCAGTTTTTATGTTCCCTGCAAGCTTGCTTTCATATTCTATTTTCCCCTTCTTAATTAATCCCTTTGTCCTCCTTTGTTGAATCCTAAACTGCTCCCAATCCTCAGGGTTACTGCTTTTTCTGGCCAATTTATATGCCCTCTCCTTGGATCTTATGCTATCCCTAATTTCCCTTGTTAGCCACGGTTGAGTCACCCTTTTTGTTTTATTCTTATGCCACACTGGGATGAACAAATTCTGTAGTTCATCCATGCAGTCTTTGAATGTTTGCCATTGCCTATCCACCGTCAACCCTTTGAGTGACATTCCCCAATCAATCCTACCCAATTCGCGCCTCATACCATCGTAGTTTCCTTTATTTAAATTCAGGACCCTAGTCTCTGATTCAACTACTTCACACTCCATCCTACTGAAGAATTCTATCATATTATGATCACTCTGACCCAAGGGGCCTCGTACAACAAGATTGCTAATGAATCCTTTCTCATTACATAATACCCAGTCTAAGATGGCCTGATCTCTGGTTGGTTCCTCGACATATTGTTCCAGAAAACCATCCCGTAAACATTCTTGGAATTCCTCCTCCACAGTATTTTTACTAATTTGGTTAGCCCAATCTATATGTAAATTAAAGTCACCCATGATGACTGCTGTGCCCTTACTGCATGCTTCTCTAATTTCCCTTTTAATGCCGTCCCCAACCTCGGTATTACTGTTTCGAGGTCTATATACCACTCCCACTAACGTTTTCTGCCCCTTGTTATTTCTCAGTTCTACCCATACAGATTCCGCATCATCAGAGCTAATATCCTTCCTTTCAATTGTGTTAATCCCCTCTTTAACCAGCAATGCTACCCCACCTCCCTTTTTTGCCTATCTTTCCTAAATATTGAATACCCCGGGATGTTGAGTTCCCAGTCTTGGCCACCCTGGAGCCATGTTTCTGTAATCCCAATCAAATCGTATTCATTTACCTCTATTTGCGCAGCTAATTCATCCACCTTGTTCCGAATGCTCCATGCATTAAGACACAAAGCCTTCAGGCTTGTTTTTTTAATGCTCTCAGACCTATATGAATTATTATTTACTGTGACCATGTTTGATTTGAACCGTTGAGTTCTTTGCCTTCCACTTTTGTTTTTCTTCTTCCTGTCTTTTGCTTTTATCCTTGTTTCCCTTTCCCCTGTCTCCCTGCTCAGGTTCCCAACCCCCTGCCACTTTAGTTTAAACCCTCCCCAACAGCACTAGCAAACACTCCCCCTAGGACATCGGTCCCGGCCCTGCCCAGGTGCAGACCGTCCCATTTGTACTGGTCCCACCTCCCCCAGAACCGGTTCCAATGTCCAAGGAATTTGAATCCCTCCCCCTTGCACCATTCCTCTAGCCACGTATTCATTTGAAATATCCTCCTATTTCTACTCTGACTAGCACGTGGCACTGGTAGCAATCCTGAGATTACTACCTTTGAGGTCCTATTTTTTAATTTACCTCCTAACTCCCTATATTCTGCTTTTAGGACCTCATTCCGTTTTTTACCTATATCGTTGATGCCTATGTGCACCACGACAACTGGCTGTTCGCCCTCCCCCTCCAAAATGTTCTGTAGCCGCTCCGAGACGTCCTTGACCCTTGCACCAGGGAGGCAACACACCATCCTGGAGTCTCGTTTGCGGCCGCAGAAACGCCTATCTATTCCCCTTACAATTGAGTCCCCTATCACTATAGCTCTTCCACACTTTTTCCTCCCAACCTGTGCAGCAGAGCCACCCATGGTGCCAGGAAGTTGACTGTTGCTGCCTTCCCCTGATAAGTCATCCCCCCCCCCCCAACAGTATCCAAAGTGGTATATCTGTTTGAGAGGGGGATGGCCACAGGGGACCCTTGCACTACCTGCCTGCACCTCTTACTCTGCCTGGTGGTCACCCATTCAATTCCTGCCTGTACACCCTTTACCTGCAGTGTGACCAACTCGCTAAACGTGCTATCCACGACGTTCTCAGCGTCGCGAATGCTCCAATATGCATCCATCCGCAGCTCCAGCGCCGCAATGCGGTCTATCAGTAGCTGCAGCTGGATACACTTCCCACACACATGGTCGTCAGGGACACAGGAAGCGTCCCTGATTTCCCATATGTAGCAGGAGGAGCATATCACGGGGCGGAGCTCTCCTGCCATGACTTACCCATTAATTAATTAATTAATTAAAATTAATTTAATGTTAGCTCCCTTTAATTATCAGTCTGGTCTGTTGTAAAGCAGAATTAAGTGAGTGAAATTTTACTTCGGAATGTTTCAAGACTTGTCAGAAAATCTATCAAATGTCCCCATTTTTACTTTTGACTTCATTTCAGTTAGTATTTAAAGAGTCCTGATAATTATGCTAATATGCTGTTTAATAATGTCAACAAAATAAACATTAAATAAGGGCATGTGTGATTGGCTAGTGCCATAACTTGGAAACCTGGGTTACAAGCAGTTAACCATAAAGGCAATATTTAGTCACATAGCTTGAATGTTTAACCACAGTCCCACCTCTTTCGTCCAATCCTATCCTTTCTCAAAACTGTTAGTATTAGAATGCTGTGGCGATTATTTGCAGTCACATCGAGTGGGAGGTGAGCTTTTATTATCTTGGCCAAGGGAGCTGCGATAATCTCCTTGAACCAAGTGCTGAGTCACAGCAGTGTTTTATTCAATACAATCATGACTCCTTCCCCACTGCCTCTATCTGTTTCTTCTCCATCTGGAATCAGCAGTCCCGATGAAAGTAAGATCATTCCCTTCTGCAAGCACACAGTTACAAAAGATTGGTCTTACAGGTATGTTGTACTTAGCAGTATGTTTATACAATAGAAGCCTGATGTGCTGTCGGCAGTAGTTTTGTAATTTTTGTAATTTTGTATATTTGTGAGCAAATAAATTATATTTACATTTTGCTCAGTTCTGGGATATTGTGATCAGTGCTGGAAAAATGAACCTCATGACCTCTGCTGAAACCAGCATAGTCCAATAATAATAAAACAAAGGTATTTGAACATGCAATCAGTTTATTGCTAAATATTGTGCTGCTCTATCATTTAAGTTTAAAAAAAATATATAGATAACCATGGTATTTTGGCAGAAAGACAGCAATATAAAGCTCTTATAAATAGATTTCTGTTTGGCTGATTCTGAATCTCTGAAATTGTCTCAAGGTGATCGAAAGCATCGTCTACAGGACATTACTTGATCAAAGAATAAGAATTTGTAATCTTTGCCAAACCATGCTAATGGTCCATAAAAATTAATTTCAAACCATTGTACTATAACCTCAAAAAAAAGTATCTCGTCACATTTGATACCAGTTTCATTTTTGCTTTCCTTTTTAATGCTGCAATTTACCTTAATTGGAGGCTGACCTGAGAAAAGGTAATCTGAAACCTTTGGACTGGTATGGATGGTGGAAGATACATTAGATTAAATCTTTATGAAAATAATCTTTCTACTGTAATTTGTTTCATGTGGAGATTTAATTTTCAGTTACCATATATGGCTATCATTAAAGTCCACAGATTACATAGTGAAGTACTTAGTCCTTACAGTTCTGTATATATTGCAGGTTAAAAATAATATTGGAATAACACATTCGCTTATTCACTTGACATAACTTCTGTCTGTACCGTTTAGCACCAGAATAAGACCATTAAAATCATTTTCATAAAATGTATAGTTCTCTTTGCATGCAGAGTATAAGACAATTTTGCTGTAAGGAAAGCTGCTTCATTTTAGCATGTTAAATGCTGAGAATTTTTTTATTTTAGTGCAGTAGGGCTCTGTTCCAACATTGCAGTATAATATCTGCACTGGGACAGGTTACAGGATGCTGACTTACACTGTATAAAGCTTCAAACTTGTTTTGAAGTAAGCTCTGTTAAATCTTGAGACGTATTTACTGGCTAGAGACACAGATGGGTTTTAACTGCATTCATTCTTCAAGAAGTTACCTTTGTGTCTATTTGAATTTATTCTGAAATGCTATAAAGGAAAATTCCAGTTTTCCTATTTGGTTAAAATCTGGAGAAATAAATTATATATTGTGTGCAGTTTATGAACATAAATTGTATATTTTTACCACGTCATTCAACTTTATTTCATTAGTTTCATTTCATGTACACCAAAGGAAACACATAGGGCCTTTAAGATGTCCTGATGTATTTGTTTCAACAAGTATTTTTGTATTACAAAATATACTAAGTAGTAATATTAGACTACAGTATTTGTGGTGACAAAATTGCATTTGTAGTGATACATTTCTGCAGAGTAAGGATTTGCAGAATTGTTTTCGATTCATGCAAATGCTTCCATCAATAAATGACACTGGCCACTGATGGTTGATTTGTCTAAAATTGCAGTGCTGTTGCTGACATGGCAATAGAAAATTCCAGTTCAGCATGCATGCTAGATGTGGTTGAAAGGTCATTATTTGGATGAGAAAAGCTTGCTTTGAGCAGTAGTTGAGCTGGCATTCAAAAGGTACCAGGAAATTTATATCAGGTTATGAAATTGTTGAAGTGCTGTTTACTGGCATGGTTATTGTACATAAAACCTAAAACGGAATCCTGAATAGAAGAGAAAAGCAAAGGGAAAACATCAGTTCAGCAGGGAGGACAAATTAATAAAGAGAACTATTCAAAGACAACGCAAGCATCCTATATAAAGGTATTTTTACTCCTTAAAAGTGAATCCTTTAATTATACCTGAGCTGTGCATAGTGTTCTTTTTTCTGTTATGTACATTTTATAAAAATATATTATAGATAAAAGTAAACACTAATCTCTTCTGTTTGGCTCCCCCAAAACTTGCAAATTTTCATATTCTAGTTAAAAATAGAGCTGAGCTTTAAAAACCGAGCTTTAAAATCTCAGGTTGAAAAAGTTAACTTGCTTCAACTTTAAAGTACACTATGCCTCAAATGTGAAAGACCAAATATTGCTATTAAAATAGTTTTACGGTATTTGATCAGGTTTAGGATTGCATTAACCAGAAACTTCCTGATGGAATACACTCCTATACTGTCTGCAGAAAATGGAAACGTTAATTTCTATGGTTTCTTCAGAAATCTTGTGGGAGTTTTTTCTTGTAAAATACAGTAAGTTCCATGTCCAGGAATGCTGACTGATTATTTCTCTTTCATGCATTAAAAGCCATTTGTTCTCAGGCGAACAGAATAGTGAGCGTAATAGATTTTGGGAGACAGTAACCATCAACCCAGTGTCCACTAAATTTGTGCACATTTCTTCCCCCCCCCCCCCCCCCCCCCCCCAAGTTTTTTCTCTCCAATTTTCTCTTCTCCTAAAGACATTAGCTGGGGTGCAATTCCAACATGGCAGTTACTTTCCAGTACCTGGCCCAAGTGCCCATTGTTCATGTGTAAGCCTCAACATTTCCAGTAGGGGGTCACTGGTGATTGGGAACAAGAACCGTGGATGCTGTGCCCAACTGTAGCACCCTTACTGCCCAGCTGAGAGCAACTGCCTTAGGGCATCTGCTCTGTCTGGCAGAAGGAAAGAGAATTCTGAGTGATAAAGACAGTTTCAGTTTGTACACTTATCATTGAATAAGTTAGATGTGAGCGTTATCATTTTTGTTATGAGAGATTAATACTTTAAGGAAGAAATCCGTTTCTTAGCAGAGCTGACAAAATCACAAGTTTCCTTGTGTGTAAAGTTATATTGGAAAATCACATAAAAGCACAGTTTTACAATTTGCTGCAAGATGAAGCTTTGCTCCTATCATTCTAGCTATGTACAGGACAAATAGGTAATGTTTGCTGTCTAGCATATGAATCCAAATTTTGTGTTACGTGTGTCCAGGGTGGTTGTGAGCCAGAGTCAAGGTTACGTGATGGCTTACCAAAAAGTCATGGTTCTTGTGCAGTCATAGTGAACAAGTTTTAAATTTAGTATATTGCATAACAGTCAGAAGACTTATGAAAGTATTAAGTTTTTTTAAAATTTCTCCAGAGGCATATACCTGCACTTTTCTCTACAATCTCACACTACAGGCCACCTTTGATATAGTATGATAGTTTATGGATTACAATCCCAGAAATCTGTTGTCAGGTACCCCTCGTTCCAAACTGTCTCTCCATAATGAGATCGTCTATCCTTGCAGTCTTTCCAACACTCCAAGCAGATTGACAGGAACAATTGATTCAGGGCCAATGGATGATGTAAAATTGATGATGTAAGATTTTTGATTAATGTCTTTGGATTTATTGCACATCCAGACTGGGCTTCCTCCCACTCCCAAGGGGACTATTATCAAAGTCACACTTTGTTTTCTGTTGTAAAGTGATATGCTTTATGCATTACTCAGAGTTTAGAAAGTTGTAGAAATTGATTTTGCATGCTCATAAATTATTAGGCAGCTTTCTAGTAAGGTGAGCACTAATGAGGTCACGTACTTGCAAATATGAAATGAATAACTACATGCCTTAAACTGCAGGAAAATTTATACTGCCCAACAGAGGGGAGAGAGCATTAAGTCATTTGATGCCTTGTAATCTTCAATTTGAAACAAGCATAATCATTTTTGCCATGAAATTGTGCAGCCTGGTGGTAGTGTAGTGGCCAGTGCCTACAAATCACATCCATATATGAAGACTAAATTGAAGAGGTTCAGATTTTTTGCTGGTAATGTATTCAGAGAATTTGTCAATAAAAGACATTTAATAGGAAATGAGCTATGGAATATCTTGAGTTGTGCACTGAATGGGAAGAATCAACTTTTATTTGGCCACCAGCATCCGAAATCTAGATTCAGTGCAGATGCTGATAGCTGGTATGTTCGAGCAATACCAGATAAGGGTCACACTGAATGATTAACAATGATGTGCAAGTTTATTGTCAAATATTTTGTAATTAATTCAAATTAAAATCACTTGTAGTTAGAAATTTCTTTACACAGAGGGCTGTTGGAGCATGGAATGCTTTGCCACGGTGAGTGTTTGAGCCAGAGACCATTGTTTCTTTTAAGGAAAAATTGGATAAATATTTAAAGCAGAGAAAAGTACAAGGCTATGGGGAGAGAGCGAGGCTGTAGGATTAGTTTTCGATTGCTCAAGACATGAAGGGCTGAATGGCCTCCTTCAGTGCTGTAAATTTCTATGGTTCTCTGATATCATAGAAACATAGAATCTAGGAGCAGGAGTAGGCCATTCGGCCCGTCGAGCCTGCTCCACCATTCAATACGATCATGGCTGATCATCCAAATCCAATACCCTGTCCCTGCTTTAATCCCCACAGTACACATATCCCATCCTATCCCCATAACCCCACATATTTAATCCCCCCCTAACACTAAGGGTCAATTTATCATAGCCAAATCAACCTAACCCGCACATTTTTGGACTGTTGGAGGAAACCGGAGCACCCGGAGAAAACCCACGCAGACACGGGGAGAATGTGCAAACTCCACACAGACAGTCACCCGAGGTCAGATTCGAACCCGGGTCCCTGGCGCTGTGAGGCACCAGTGCTAACCACTACGCCACTGTGATTTTCTGCTGCCATTTGAGACTTCTGAATCACTACTGTGCTGTCTGATTGTTTAGCTGATATCTATTCCTGGATGAGCAAGAGCTCATTCAACTCAACTCAGTAATAGTGCAGAAATTCTCTTCGACTCTTGCCAAAAACTCTGCACCTTAGCACCAACTGCATCCCTCTCCCCGGGTGCTTGCTCTGCCTGAGTCTGACCGTGTGCAAGTTGATATTGAGCTTCAAAGCCTACATCCTAGCCACCACCAAAACTTGCACTAGGAATTTCCTTGTGGCTTCTCCAACTCTGCCGCCATAACGCCGGTGGAAACCCTGTTTTCTCCTGAACTTCTGCCAATGTCACAGTGGCAGAATGGGAGAAGCCCTGAGGAAATTCCCAGCCTCTGTATTTCCACTTCCTCTACATCATCTGCTTCAGCCCCTTCCTGACGTCAACTGTGACTGAGTCGATTTGATCCAGCATTCGTGCTGACCCCTTCAGGTCCACTTTTCGCAAATTGCATCTCGTCCAAAACACAGCCATACACATCCTATCGTGCACTAAGTGCTGCTCCCCATTACCTTTATCCTCATCAACCTCCATTAGCTCCCAATTGCCCAAAGCATGCCTTCTTATCTACAAGTCCCTGCCTAACCTCATCCTTCTCTACCTCCATACCTCACAGCCCTGTATCCCAATATGCACACTCCAGTTCTGACTTCCTTTGTATTCTCCCACCCCCATCTCATTTCACCTTTGTCCGTCTTGGCCCCGTGCTCTGGAACACTCTTCATCTAGGACTGCTGACTACTATTTGAAAAAGCTTCATAACCTTGTCTTCGACAACCACCCCAGCTCTCACAATTGCTTAGTGTCCAGTTATTTTGTCACCTTTGTAAAATGCTTTAGATGCAAGTTGTAACTAATCAACCAATCCACCAATTTTAGAATTTACTTTAACTTCATTATTTTTAATAAAGGCTGGTACTGCACTTAGTTCTAACATGTTTGCATTTACAACAAATCGCAAACTTTACCAGGATAGCAATATCAGGAGAGATACATTGCTAAAGGCACCTAAAGAAGAGAAGTGTAAGTGTGCAAAAGGAGGGGGTGGGGGAATGAACAGAACTGCAAATTTTCATATGAATATAATCTATACTGTAATTGCTAACTTCAATGCAAAATTGTATTTAATGAACGCCATCACTGCATTGAAACTTTATTTTATAGTAACACAAACAGTACATCTTCACATGTATAAAAATGTATCCTGGTTCAGTTGGCAACAATTTGTGTGCCCTACTTGTGTGTCCATGCAAACACATCTTCGATTACAAAATTATTCCCTATGAATATTTAAAGGAGCATAAGTTACTTTTCTTCAAACTAACCTCTTCAGTGTCCTGCATTCATGACAGATTATCAAGTTTTGATGATTGAAAAAGAACTGAGAATCTTGTAACAGCCTTGGGACGCTTTACTATATTAAAGGTGCTATATAAATGCAAGTTGTTGTAATATAAAATGTATTTAAATAAATTATATCTCATTGGTTCATTGGCCATTTTGGATTGCAGTTGCAGAATTTAAATATCTATTGGTCATCATTATACGGTGTTGAAAATGTAGGTCAGTAACTGTTCCTTGGCCCTAAACTCTGGAATTCCGCCCCTAAACCTTTCCACTTCTCCACCTCTCCTCCTTTAAGAACTTCCTTGAAACCTACCTCGCCTGTCCTAATGTCTCCTTCTTTGGCTCGGTGACAATTTTTGTTTGATTACACTCCTGTGAAGCCCCTTGGACGTTTTACTCCTTTAAAGGCGCTATATAAATGCAAGTTCCTTCTACAGCTGAGAAGGCAGCTCCTGGGCCACAGCCGGTATTGTTCTTGGCTATTTGTTATTTTACTGATTTCCTCTGCTCAACCAATTGAGAAATTAGACCTTTCAGACAGACATTTTTCAACCCACTTCGTATGGATGCCCTAGTTTAGGATGACAGCAGATTAGAAACTAATTGGCTTTAAATTGCATAACAATTCTAATGTGGCAATTATTTTGATAGAAATTTAGTTTTGCTGGACTTATTCTAGTAAGGCTCGTTTGTGAGTTAATTAGTGGATAGGCAATGGTAACTATAAAATACCTATTTTTGCTTCACTAATAAGGGTAATCATAACTCAAGTGAATTATTTTTGGTGATCCTGGCCAGTAAAATATAAATATTTCTCATTTAACCATTGCATCTTCTATTTATTGCTATATCACAAGGGTACGTCATACTGCAGGGGATGGGGCTGCAATTTGGTGAAAGGGAATTTGGAGTGGAATGTGGGGCTTGTTTCATTAGGAAATTCCTGGAATCGGTCAGCAGTTGGGATAGCAGGAAATGCGTGTCTCTGTTAATATTGCTGGGAGAGTTTGGGGTCTTGGAGCATTGGTTGGAAGATATTTTTCCAGAGACATTGGCCCAGAAATTGATCTCGCTCTGTTCCCGCGGGGGTAAGGAGCAGGCGCGATCTCTCACTCCGCGTTGGCTTTTTCAGATCCAGCTCGCACGAACTTGATGTTCCAGACATCAGCTGGGCAGTGCTTGCGTATCCCACCGGCGTAGTGAATTCGTGCGAGCTGTGGGATCACGTGACTCAGTTAGAGCCAATGGCAGCACACCATCTTCCATTCATAAGTTTCACATACGTGCTGTGAAAGCTATGAATCTTACACCCCCCAAAATAACAGCTAAACCTCAATTAAATTTAAAAAAACCCATCACATTAATAAAATAAGTATAGTTAAATAAATTAACCATTTTAAATAAAAAATTAAATTTTTGAAAAAATTTAAAATCTTTTAAAAAGTTATAAAAATAAACTTACCTGTCTTTAAAGTCTCTAAAAAAGATATACCTGTTAAAAAAAATTCAAAAAAATACTTAATTCACTACTTACCTTGTTAAAAGTGGGTCTTACTCCTTTTTCCATTTCTAAAATCTTCCGTACTTACCTGCGCGTCCAAAGCACTAAGTGCACAGCGTGCGCGCAGCCTGTAGCGCGCACGCGATGCACCGAGGAACCGCCCCCTTTTCCAAAGACCAAGTGCCGGTTTTCAGCGCATGCGCAGGGCATGCAGAAAACCGGCAATTGGAGAGAGAATACGCGAGAGTACGCAGTGCGTACTCTCGCGCAGCGGGATCAATTTTTGGCCCATTGAATTGAGTATTTTTGATTGGTTCCTGGGAAATAAATGAATACTGTTTTCTTTAACTATCATAGCTTTATAAATTATTGGAAAAATACCACACACTGCCTTTCTGCAATAGTAAACAATCGAATGGCTGCTTTAATAGAATTTTGCCTCTGGCCGCAAGTCAAGATTATTCTGTCACCATTTGTTGTATCTTTTGGAAGGGGAGGAGTGAGCTTGCAAGCAGGGCTTTGTGTGAACGGTGAGTCTCTCTTAATCATAAACATTTCCAGAATTTACCTATGGAATTTGTATCGGAGATAAATGTTTCCTAAATACTCCTGGATAAGGAAGGATCAGCTCAGCAAAAAAATATCACCCCGCGTGCTTCTAGGCTTTTCCACGTAACTGCAAGGGAATGGGACTTGCAAACATCAAATTCTTCAAGGACTAGTCTTGTATCCGTCATTAAAAAAAATTAAAAAAAGTTACCTCAAAATTCCCCAAATTCATGGTTTAGATTACAGGAATCCCTCTCCAACCGCGGGGGATACATCCCTGAAAACCCCTGTGGTTAGTAAAACCGCGGTTGGCAAATTCACTATAAACACAATAAAAAAGAATATAAAAAGCATATAAATAGCATAAAAATCATGTTTTTTACCTTGTTCCTAAATTAAAAACCGCGGATATGCGAATTTCACTGCCGCGGCTGACAAAAATTGTCAGAGTGGAAACCGTGTATACGTGAAATTCGCGTATGGCAAACCCGCGGTTGGGGCGGGATTCCTGTATTTTCAGGTTAATAAAATCTTCACATTTCTGGTGTTTTCCCACTCAACTACAAATGCAGGCAGGGCTCATAAATAGTGAGACAATTCTACTGATGCAGGGTAACAAATTGTGCACGCTGTACATGAATGTTCCTTCAATTGGCATGTAATGGCTCAAATTTTGCAGTCAGCGGCGACGGAACGGCGCTCACCGTTCATTACGCTTACAGCTGGCCACAGACTTTTCATGGGCTTTTCAGCAGCAACTTACGGTTACTAGAGATCCTTTTCAGCGTGGTGCCCTCTACAGGGAATCTATGGCGTGTGAGCAGGACAAGCAACAGCTGTCTCCTCAATCAGTCAGATTGAAGAATCCTCACCGAGACACACAGTCTAAACCAGGAAGTATAACTTAGAATATTTAATTCAATATAAAATCATGTACAGACAGCCAAATAAAGCGAGGGAAAGAAAGATGGGATTGAGAGGGAGATAAGAGACAAAGAAAAAGTTTTAATCCCCAACAATAATTAAAAGCTGAAGGACTGAGATTCCATACTTGTAAAAGTAAATTTTCAGTGCCAGAGAGGTTGTTTGGCAGTAATTGAGATTTATCACGCCGTTAAATATTCACTTACACCTGAATGCACCAGCCCTAACTTTTTCTGCCGTGTTAGTGGGTAGCTAGTGGGTAATTCCAGCAACTTCACGCCCTTCATGTATTTTAATGCCAACTCTCTCGGTGAGGTACCGGTGTAGTGAAGCTTGTGGAGGAGCAGGACAAATCGGACAGCAACTTCTTGATTTCTGCGTTTAACTGCGCACATGTGAAAGCTGTCCAATTTGCTTCATAATAACGGTGACCGCTGATAGCCTCACCATTATTCTTACTGCAAAATTCGGGTCAATATCTGTGGGGAAAGAATGAAAGAAAGGCGTCATTGCTGCAGACACTTGAAATTGATGCTGGGGTCAATTGCAGGTTAGGCTGCGGATGAGCGCCCGCGAATTGCCTGATTAACAGGTCAATTAAGAATTTAACATTGTTGAGCCAGTATAATCTTGGAGAGTGATCTGGCAAACAACATTTTAGGATTATTTTGTATCTGTAAGAGACACAAATGTCAAAAGTAGATTTAAATTATCCTGATTGTCTCTTTCAATTTTTTAAACACTATCCTACATTTACACCTAGCTTGGAACAGCTCAATTGTTTTTAGTTTTAGTTATCTCAACTTTGTTAAAGGCCAGATGCGCAGCAAAATGGTAGGCAACATGTACTAGGTTGGAGGTAGGTAAGTAGCATTTAAGAATACAAAGGATCTTGTGTTCTTTGAGCACAGGTGGGGGTTCTGGAGTTGGGGTATGAGTCCTGGGGTTCTGTTGCACTGTGGTGGGACCCCTGGAGTTGGCTATTTCTCTAGAGACTGTAACTGGGAAATTTGGCTTTCAGTAGAACTGTGGGACTTGACTCATGGGGCTGGGGCTGGGGCTAAGAGTCCTGATCTGCAGCAGCAGTGGATGGAGAGTCTTGGGATTTGTTAACCGTTGTGAGGGCCCGGAGTGCCTGGGCTGTGGCAGCAGTGAAGAGAGTGAAGTTCATCTTGCAAAATAATTGCATGCAGAATAAAGAGAAAAGTACTAATTTAAAAATTGCTGAAGTTTCTTCCCCCCCCCCCCCCCCCCCCCCCCCCGGTGTAACTTGATTCTGATATCAAGATAAATTAATGAGAAGTCGCACAACACCAGGTTATAGTCCAACAGCTTTATTTGAAATCACAAGCTTTCGGAGCGCTGCTCCTTCGTCAAGTGAAGTGAAGAGATACATATCGGCACAGCATATATAGTCAGAGAACACTGCCAGATGATTACAGTTAATCTTTCTAACTGCCCTTTATCACACCTCGGCAGAGAGATAATCACAGCAATCAAAGGTGTGGATGGTGTCCAAACAGGTCAGTCAGGAAAACATTACATCAAAGACAATGAGGTGGGTTCACACGGGGTCAAATGTGGCAGATGCTGGTGTCTGTATGGAAAACAAAAACTTTTTTTGCTGGAAATCGCAGCAGGTCCGGCCGCATCTGTGTAGAGAGAACAAGCCAACGACGACTCGAGTCTGGATGACTCTATGTCAGGTGGGGTTACATGTAGCGTGACATGAACCCAAGATCCCGGTTGAGGCCGTCCTCATGGGTGCCTCCAAGGTGGCCTTCGAGACACACGACAACGCAGAAGCAGAAACTGATAGCCAAGTTCCGCACCCATGCGGACGGCCTCAACCGGGATCTTGGGTTCATGTCACGCTACATGTAACCCCACCTGACGTAGAGTCATCCAGACTCGAGTCGTCGTTGGCTTGTTCTCTCTACACAGATGCGGCCGGACCTGCTGTGATTTCCAGCAAAAAAAGTTTTGTTTTCCATACAGACACCAGCATCTGCCACATTTGACCCCTTGTGACCCCACCTCATTGTCTTTGATGTAATGTTTTCCTGACTGACCTGTTTGGACACCATCCACACCTTTGATTGCCGTGATTATCTCTCTGCTGAGGTGTGATAAAGGGCAGTTAGAAAGATTAACTGTAATCATCTGGCAGTGTTCTCTGACTATATATGCTGTGCCTATATGCATCTCTTCACTTCACCTGACGAAGGAGCAGCGCTCCGAAAGCTTGTGATTTCAAATAAAGCTGTTGGACTATAACCTGGTGTTGTGCGACTTCTCACATTTGTCCACCCCAGTCCAACACCGGCATCTCCACATCGAAGATAAATTAAGATACTGTTATAAATGCACCCCTCATCTATATCTAGTTTTAGAACCTCAAGCAATTGGCCAAAGAACATCACTTTCTCATTCTCCAACTCATTTGGTAGAGCAACCTATCACTGCCTATGTTTTGATTGATGTTGTTTCTCCCTTCTTAATGTATTATCTGTTCTTTCTACAGCTGGGGCATGGCAGTGAATGTATATTCCACCTCTGTGACAAGTGAAAATCTGAGCCGACATGACATGCTGTCATGGGTCAATGACTCCCTCCAGCTCAACTACACCAAGATTGAACAACTATGCTCAGGTAATGAGATGGATTGCATGTAATTTTTGGATAAGTAGTATGCCTTGTTCTGATTTTCAGTTATAATGCTTTGCCTGGTCATTTGTATGGTTTAAATGTAAAATTAATCCTTAAATCTCTGGGCATTATATTTGTCATACTTCATGCAGATTTTTGAGTAAGAACTAAATCACAATACATTTTGTCTAGTTTACTGCTTTTTTTCAATGGTGCTGTCTGATTTAATTATAAACGAGGAAAAGCTAGAAAACGAATTTAAGGTGAATAAGTGTCATAGTGGGTTACACAGTATTTTCTCCCATCAAAGCTGAGTTTAAATCATGCCTGATACCTCTATCTGGTAGATGTAAAGATGCTAAAGTTAATTGAATCTCAATCCACTTTCTAGGAAGTGCAAGTCACAGCAATAAATTTGCTGTGATTTGATAAATATCACACAAGTGGGATAGTGGTAACCCTTCTGAGTTTGAGCCTGAAGCACATTGTTGAGTGAGTAAAGAACTTTTTCCAGAGCCTCTATCTCCCACCACCATATGAGGGGGACAAGAACTGGACACAGTATTCTAGATGGGGGCCTGACCAAGGTCTTGTACAAGGACACTATGGTGCTGTGTTTTATATTGAATCTTTCTAGCTATGCATCCTAGTACACTTTGCTTTTGCTGTAGCCTCTCGGCCATGGACCTTGAAAGCCTCGTGCATTATAACACCTGGGTATTTTTTCCTCTCAACAGACTTCAGTTCAGAGCCCAGCATGGTATCTACAGGCTTGGCATTAGCCCTACACACATGCATTACATTATCATGATGAAGTGACCCCCCAGGCCAGATTCCTTTTACCTTTTTACTGTCTTTATTACTTGCATGACAGTCTTGAATGACCTATGAAACTGCATACATAGGTCTCGCTCCTCCACTATATTTAAAATGCCTCTATTGGAACCCAAGTGCCTTGGGGACTGAGTTCAAATCCAGGTAAGACTGCTGGTGTGAAAGTCACCTTTGCCTGCTGGCTATAGGGATTCTATGTAACATGAGTTTGGTCAGTCTGATTGCACTTTACATAGAATATACAGCACAGAAACAGGCCATTCAGCCCAACCAGTCTGTGCTGGAAAAGTCATATTGGAGGATATGGGGATCGATCCCACTACCTCTTGCATGCTAAGCAAGCACACTGCCATTTGAGCTAATCCCCTGGATAAAGCTCAACTTCTTAATAGCCATGAGCCACAGCACCAAAGTACCCTAATTTCAAATGATTGGTCATCTAGTACAAGAGCTGCTCTTCTGAGCTTGCGCCTGGAATAGAGTACAGTAGTCTTTTACTTGCCATCTAAATGTGTTATACGTGACCTGAGAGTTCTTGATGCCCACACTTGGTCCCCCAAAATGGAAAATGTTCCATCCCACAACTTGACCACAAAAAAGGAACTTTACAAATAAATTGTGGCACCTCCACGGCAACTCACAGCTGAAATCACCTAACTTGCCCTCCTTAAACTTGGGATCTTTCTGATCCATTTAGCTTTGCTTATATCAGTTAAGCCAATGGGGACCTTTTTTTTGATTTACCTGATATTAAAATTGTGCTATACCCAACCATGTAGTAATAACTTACTGCCACAAGATGGCAATCATACAGTTTGTAAGCCATGCACAGTGGTGTACTGTTTTCACAAAGCTTGTGCGGTTTTGGTAGTACTGAGCAGTCAGCTTGAGTTAGCCATTGACACTAGTTTCTGGCATCACAAAATTATTTTTCTTCTCCTTCAATGCTTGTTGCTCTGACACAATTTTACCTGAGCAATTCAAAATGTGATCTGCAGCTATAAATGATGCTGCTGAGAGTATAAACACATGCCATGCTGCTTGCCTGCACAGGAGTAATGACAGATGTAGTGTGGAAAATACCCTCACAAGTGAGCTGAGTTGGAACTTATTCAGTCAGTCCTGAAAGCCCAGCAACAGTCCTTGCCCTTACCCTCTCCCCTTTCCTCTCGTTGACGAAAAACAGCAAGGGGAACACCACAGACTTAATTAATCTAATGCCCTAGATGAAAAGGGATAGGGTGTACTAATGGGAGATTGTAAAATGGCTTCCAGAGGCAGTCATTAAGCATTCTGTGGAGATCACTGGATGGGACTCTCTCAGTTGATTCCCTGACTGATGAAACCAGAAGAAATAGTTGGAAGCAGCTGGGTAAAAGAGGGAAGTCAAGATAAGAGATCTGTTAATTATAGCATCATAGAATGTTACAGGACAGGAACAGGCCATTTGGCCCATCAAGTTTATTAGAGTGGAGAAATAATTGTTGAAGTAATATTAGACGGTTATGTTTCTGTCCATGAAGGTCTTCTCTGCACTATCTTTGTTTTTCTTATTAAAAAGTAGTAGGTTCCAAGCGTGTTCAGATCAGAAAGATGGATAAGGCATTGGCCTGAATAGCTTTGTATGTGGAGATCAAACTTCAAAGAATGAGGAGTGAACCCATAGTAAGAAGTCTTTCAACCACTACATGCAAATAAGAAATATACAGTGGTACAAAATATTGAAGGCCAGGTCACTGAGAATCTACACTTTTAGGCACTGAGCAGAAAAGTGCTTTGAGGCAGTGTGAAGAGTGCTCCAGGTAGCTGCCTCATAAGCTGCAAAGGGAACCTGAGCATATTGATGATATGAGAGCGTATTCTAACCTCACCTGGTGGCCCTTGTCCAGCCAGGGAATAACATAAGGTGAAGTATTTCACTACAGTTTGTGTCCTTGGATTGGAATATTGCAAATGTCATTCCATTGTTTCAGAAGATGGGTAAGTAGAAACCAGAAAACTACAGACCTGTCAGTTTAACATTAGTTGTGGGGAAGTTACTGGAATCAGTAGAATTCAGTGAGCGAGGGTCAATCTATTAAACAGGCTCTCTAGGAAGATGGTGGAAGCAGTTAGTATTAATTCATTCAAATGCAAATTAGATAGATTTATTTCAGAAAATAAGATTTTGGTATACTGTATATGAGTAATTTGAGACATCATGTGGTAAATGTAGCATGCTTGGGAGGAACAGGTGACTTTGCACCTATGGTTCCCAAAGCTTTCTACCATTGGGTGTTTTCCTCGTGTCATGTCTAGGTCTGTTACAGACTAATTGATAAGAGGTTAGTTGCTATGATTAGTCAACAATTCCATTATCATAAAATGCGACTACCAGGCTGGTAGGAACATACGAACATAGGAACAGGAGTCGGCCATTTAGCCCCTCGAGCCTGTTCTGCCATTCAATGAGATCATGGCTGATCTGTGACCTAACTCCATATACCTGCCTTTGGCCCATACCGCTTAATACCTTTGGTTAACATAAAGCTATCAATCTCTGATTTACAATTGATCTAGCATCAATTGCCATTTGCAGAAGAGAGTTCCAAACTTCTACCACCCTTTATGTGTAGAAATGTTTCCTAATTTCACTCCTGACGGTCTGGCTCCAATTTTTAGATTATGCCCCCAGTCCGAGAATCCCCAACCAGCGGAAATAGTTTCTCTCTATCTACCCTATCTGTTCCCCTTAATATCTTGAAAACTTCGATCAGATCACCCCTTAACCTTCTAAATTCTAGGGAATACAACCCTAATTTGTGTAATCTCTCCTCGTAACTTAACCCTTGAAGTCCGGGTATCATTCTGGTAAACCTACGCTGCACTCCCTCCAAGGCCAATATATCCTTCCTAAGGTGTAGTGCCCAGAACTGCTCACAGTACTCCACGGTTTTGTATAGCTGCAGCATAACCTTGACCCCCTTGTATTCTAATCCTCTAGATATAAAGGCCATTAGCCTTTTTGATTATTTTCTGTACCTGTTGACGTTTTAATGATCTATGTACCTGGACCCCCAAGTCTCTTTGGACATCCACTGTTTTTAGCTTTTCACCATTTAGAAATTACCCTATTCTATCCTTTTTAGGTCCAAAGTGGATGACCTCACATTTGCCTACATTGAAATCCATTTGCCACAGTTTTGCCCATTCACTTAATCTGTTGATATCTCTTTGTAATTTTATGCTTTCATCTACACTGCTTACAATACCGCCTATCTTTGTGTCATTGGCAAATTTGGATATATGGCTATCTAAGTCGTTAATAAATACTGTGAATAGTTGAAGCCCTAACACAGATGTCTGCGGGACACTACTAGTCACATCCTGCCAATTTGAGTACCTACTCATTATCCCTACTGCCTGTCTCCTGCCACTCAGTCAATTTCCTAACCAGGTCAATAATTTGCCCTCAATTCCGTGGGCTTCTACCTTCGTTAACAGTCTCTTATGAGGAACTTTATCGAATGCCTTCTGGAAGTCCATATAAATAATATCCATAGATTTTTCCCTGTCCACTACTTTAGTCACCACCTCAAAAAATTCAATCAGGTTTGTTAGGCATGACCTACCTTTCACACATTCATACTAGCTCCCTCTGATCAACTGAAAATTTTCGAGGTGTTCAGTCACCCTATCCTTAATTATAGACTCTAGCAATTTCCTGACAGCAGATGTTAGGCTAACTGCTCTATAATTCCCTGGTTTCCCCCTCTCGCCATTCTTAAATAGCGGAGTGACGTGCAATTTTCCAATCGAAAGGAACGGTTCCTAAATCAAGAGAACTTTGGAAGATTATAGTTAGGGCATCTGCAATGTGCTCACCTACTTCCTTTAAAACCCTGGGATGGAAACCATCTGGCATTGGGGATTTGTCACTCTTTAGTGTCGTTATTATCTTCATTACTGTTATTTTACTTGTTAATTTTATTGAGTCCCTGTCCCTGATTCAATATTAGTTTCCTCGGGATTTCTAGCATGCTATCCTCTTCCTCTACTGTAAATACTGACACAAAGTAATTATTCAACATGTCCGCCAGTTCCTTATCATCATTGACAATATCACCACTTTCAGTTTTTAAGGGGCCAACATTGCTCCTGACTACCCTCTTTTCCCTAATGTAATTATAAAAATTCTTTGTGTTGATTTTGATATCCCTTGCAAGTTTCTTTTCATAGTCCCTTTTTGTAGCTCTTTTGTGACCCTTTGCTGTTCTTTGTATCTTTCCCATTCGCCAGGATCTGTGCTATTTTTTGCATTTTTGTATGCTTTTGCTTTTAGTTTTATGCTGTCCCTTACCTCTTTAGTCATCCACGGCCTTTTTTTTGGCAAGTAGAGTTCTTGCCACTCGGGTATAAACTGGTTCTATATCACCTTGAATTCTTTTTTGAACATCTCCCACTGATTTTCTGTCATTTTACCCATTAACAGATTTGCCCAGTTTACTGCGGACAGTTTCTGGCTCATCCCATTGAAGTCGGCCTTACCCAAATCTAGAATCTTAGCTGTTTCGCGTTTCTCCATTTCAAATGCTACGTTGAACTCGATCATGTTATGATCGCTATTTGATAAATGTTCAAGCACAGTTAGGCTGTTAACTACATCTGGCTCATTACTCATTACTAAATCTAATATGGCATGCCCTTTTGTTGCCTCTAGGACATATTGTTGTAGAAAACTATCCCGACACACCCGAAGAAATTCACTACCTTTCTGACCGGTGTTGTTAGTCTGCTTATCCCAATCTATATGAAAGTTAAAATCCCCCATTAAAACCACTCTGCCTTTGCTGCATGCTTGTCTAATCTCTGCATTTATACAACCTTAGCACTTTATAGCTGCTACCAGTTTGCTAGAAGACAAACTTGATGGACCTTGGTCTTTTTTTGTCTAGGAATTTCAATTTTCCAGAGTGGTATTCTAAAGTAGAAGAAGAAATGTGTAAGAGAATGCAAAGGGATCTGAACTAATTAGGTGCATAACCTAAAGAATATCAGATGGATTTTAACGGCAATCATTGTAAAGTCATGTCCATTCAGATTTGAAACCTGGAATGTGCATTATGATGAGAATTTCACTGGCAAAGGTGCAAAAGTAGTAGGATGTGATAACTGATCACTTACTGGTGCTTGTGAAGCTGTTAACAAGTCTAATATACTTCGATACATTCTGAGGGTATTTGACAAAGTCAAAACTAGTTACTCAAACCTTGAATAGATCATTAGTGAGGCCACATTTGGATTATGATGTGCAGTTTTTTGGCACCTTATCATCCAAGGGACATTCATGCATTTGGACAACTTTAAGAGGGGGCAACAGGCTGATTATTGAATTTTATGTAACAAGCTGAAATTCATGAAACTGAACTTATTTTCATTAAAGAAGAATGAGAGGAGAGATGGTCCAGATTTTTAATGTGCTGTGAGGAATGGATAATGCAGCTGTAGGCAGGTTATTTTTCTTGGAAATAGAGCCTAACAATGAGCTCCAAGAAGGATTTGAGATCGGGAATAATGGTGAATATGTGGAATGTACTTTCAGCTAAGGCGGTTTATGTTTTACAGCCTTTTAAAGAGGTGTTTGTTAAAGTACTCTCTACATTTATGGAAGGAACAGGCTTGATGGTTTTTTTTGTTCCATACTTTTTAAGTAACACATTTCTATAAATTGCACTAAATAATGCTTGCTGATAAATTTACTGACTGTGATGTTTTACATTGATCATTTAGTACATACCTTGGTATAAACATAAGCAGCAATTTTATGATTATGTGCTACCATGAGCCTTGGCCGTTGGCCATGCATATTGGGCAATTGAGACTGTGTGGGGAAATTGTGGGCAGTGTGCCTGCTATTTCCTGATGTGCACAGCTGGTGGGCGAGGCTCTCCGCTTTTATAAAATTCGTCCTTTAATCCTGTATCAAAATAGTGTTAGAAAATAGCAATGTACCACTGTTTGCAATATTGCTATCAATATTATTTTGTAAGTGATTCTGTGATGACTTGTATATTTGTTTCAGCTATGCTATGCTGTGGATTTCAACCTTCAAGGTCTTTCTGTGACACCCACCATTTTATTAATTCACCTGCTTACTGCAAATATAGTTATAGAAATGTTTGACATTTCTTTTAATATTCCCTGTGATCCTCACTTCATTTCCTATTGTAACTCTACTGGCCAATTCCTTAACTAACTTTGTTTTTAGATTTGTCTTGGCCCAACTTGCTACCTGTAGCTTTATACTTTATGTACAATTTCTCTCTTCCCCTTATCCCCCCTATTTCATTGTTACTGCATTAGTCTTTTCCCTCCATTGCCCTTCTTCCCTAATGATATGTATCTGTCTGTACTCTGTGTATACTATTTCTAAACACATTCCACTTTCCTTTCATTTTTTTGGCTCTAACAGTACTGTTCAATTCTGTTTTCTTAGCTCACCACTCGTACCCTTAAAAATCTCCTTTTGTAAAGTTGAATGGTCTATTATATTCATTCATTTTTCCATCATACACCTTATTTTAAATTTCATCACGTTGTAGGTACTCATTGTTGCCAGGCTGTTTTCTAATTTTGCCTCATGCACCCATCCACTAGTTACTTCACATCAAGTGCCCCTGCTCAGGTTGGTTTCTTGACCAATTGTTCCACATAACAATTCAGTATTGTGCCTGGGATTATGTTGTAAATCATTGTCCCCTTAATAGATTTTTGAGTTTATCCCGATGAATTGAAGTCATGCACCAATTCTTTCTGTTCCTGTTTGTGCTCCCCATATTTGACTACAAAGCTTTGGTCCAGGCCCCCGTCCCCACTCCTGATCTGGTGGTCTTAAGCAGGCACCCATAGTTAGTTTTTTTCCATGCCTATTTCTTATCCTAATCCACAACTTTCCTCTTTGTCTCTATCTGAACCAGATAGGTCCATCTCGGTTATAATGAAGTTCACTTTCACATAAGAGCTACTCTTCCTGCTGCACCTCCCCCCCCCCCCCAACCATCCAATCTGTCTTTTCTATTTCTACAGAGTAATCTGTATCATTGGCGGTGGGTAATGATGGCAAACTACCAGCATTCGCTGTCATTAGCCCTCTGAAACTGACCGCAACTTCAGGATTTAGCGCATGCACATCTAATCATGGAAATCCTGAAGTTGCGGGCAGTCATTCACTGCTCCGACACTGGCTGCGCTATGGACCCCCCCTGAAATTACTTGAACGTCGAAAAGGACAAACTTCTAGCCACAGAGATCGCGAGATCTCTAGGCAGCTTTCTCCAGGGCCAGCGGCGAGCACCTTTGCTTCACCACTGACTGCAAATTATGGGCCATTGTATGTTTACCCAGCTTGTGTCATTGTTGAACCAGTTCTCTGTGATGAGAGTAGTTCCTGTAGGAGATCCATTAATAAAGCACAACATTTTGGTGTTCCATTATAATACAAAATGGAAAAAGGTTATGCACTGGTATTCTACTGTCTGTCAGTCATGGAATCGTAGAATGTCATAAGAGAAGGAGGCCATTCAGCCTGTACTAGCTCTCTGAATGAGTTCTCCATTTAGTTCCATTCCACTACCCTGTTAAATTCTGCTTTTTCAACTAACTAATCACATGCCTTTTTAAAAATTATTTTGGATTTTTTTAATATACTTTCTCGGGCTGTGGGCATCGCTGGCAAGGCATTTATTAGCCATTTTAGTTACCCTTGAGAAGGTTGTTCTGAGCCACCACATTAAAGGGCTGTAGTCCATGTGGTGAAGGTACTCCCACAATGCTGCTGGGTAGGGAGTCCCATGATTTTGACCCAGTGACGATGAAAGAATGGCGATATATGTCCAAGGGTTATGGTCGATGGGTGTTTTTGTGACTGGAAGGCTGTTTCCAGTGAGGTTCCGCAGGGCTCAGTACTCGGTCTCTTGCTTTTTGTGATATATATCAATGGTTTAGACTTGAATGTAGGGGGTATGATTAAGAAGTTTGCAGATGATAGAGAAATTGGCCGTGCGGTGAATAATGAAGAACGCTGCAGACTGCAGGAAGATATCAATGGACTGGTCAGGTTGGCGGAACAGTAGCAAATGGAATTCAATCCGGACAAGTGTGAGGTAATGCATTTGGGGAGGGTTAACAAGGCAAGGGAATACACAATAAATGGTACGACACTGATAAGTGCAGAGGAACAAAGGGACCTTGGAGTGCATGTCCACAGATCCCTGAAGGTAGCAGGACAGGTAGATAAGGTGGTTAAGAAGGCATACGAGATACTTGCCTTTATTAGCCGAGGCATAGAGTATAAGAGCAGGGTGGTTATGCTTGAACTGTATAAAATGCTAGTTAGGCATCAGCTAGAGTACTGCGTGCAGTTCTGGTCACCACATTACAGGAAAGATGTGATTGCGCTAGAGAGGGTACAGAGGAGATTTACGAGGATGTAACCTGGACTGGAGAATTTTAGCTGAGGAAAGATTTGGAGAGGTTGGGGTTGTTTTCTTTGGAACAGAGGAGGCTGAGGGGAGACCTAATTAAGGTGTATAAAATTGAGGGGCCTAGATAGAGTGGATAGGAAGGAACTATTTCCCTTAGCAGAAGGGTCAATAACCAGAGGGCATAGATTTAAAGTAATTGGTTGGAAGTTTAGAGGGAATCTGAGGAGAAATTCTTTCACCCAGAGGGTGGTGGGGGTCTAGAACTCACTACCTGAAAGGGTGATAGAGGCAGAGACCCTCATCACATTTAAAAAGTACTTGGATATGCACTTGAAGTGCCATAACCTTCAAGGCTACGGACCAAGTGCTGGAAAGTGGGATTAGGGTGGATAGCTCTTTGTTGGCCGGCACGGACAAGGTGAGCTGAATGGCCTCCTTTTGTGCTGTAAATTTCTATGATTCTGTGAAGTCTGGATGGTGTGTGACTTGCAGGGGTCCTTGGAAGTGATGGTGTTCCCATGCACCTGTTACCCTTGTTCTAGGTGGTGGGTTTAGGAGGTAATGTCGAGGAAAGCAAGAGTATTCCATCACACTCATGACTTGTGCTGTGTCGGTGGTGGATAGGCTTTGTGGAGTCAGCAGGTGAGCCACTAGCTGCAGAATACACAGCATCTGACCTGTAGTTGCTATGGCATGTATGTGGTTGGTCCAGTTGAATTTCTGGTCAATCGTGATGCCATTGAATATCAAGGGGAGATGGTTATGCTCTCTCGTTGCAGATGGTCATTGCCTGGCATTTGTGTGGCATGAATATTATTTGCCACTTATCAGCCCAAGCCTAGATATTGTCCAGGTCTTGTTGCATGCAGGCATGGACTACTGCATTATCAGAGGAATTGTAAATGGAGCTGAACTCTACAATCATCAGCAAACAGCTCCAATTCTGACCTTATAATTGATGAAGCAGCTGAAGATTATTGGGCCAAGGATGCTGCACTCCTGCAGTGATCTCCTGGGACTGAGATGATTGGCCTCCAACAATCACAACCATTTTCGTTTATGCCTGGAAAGTTTTCCCCTGAATCCCCATTGACATCAGTTTCACTAGGGCTCGGCCACACTCGTTCAAATACTGTGTTGATATCAACCTCAGTCACTGTCGCCTCAAGTTCAACTCTTGTCATTCATGTTTGAACCAAAACTGCAACGAGGTCTGCAGCCATGTGGTCTTGGCAGAACCCAAACTGAGCACTGGTGAGCAGGTTATTGGTGAGTAAATGCAGCTCGATAGCACTGTTGATGACTCCTTCCATCACTTGCCGAAGATTGGGAGGAGTATGAGAGGGTGGGAATTGGCTGGGTTGGATTTGTGGACAGGACATACCTGGGCAATTTTCCACATTGTCGGGTAGATGACCCCCCCCCAATGAAAAATGACTGTGTAACGCTGTGCTTCCACTTCTTGTGGGTCTGTTGTGCCAGTGGGAGAGGATGGAGGAGTTGGAGACGTTGGCTGATGGGTATGATTCTGTACTTGACTCGTCCATGGGACAGCTCTCCCAACTTGGGCACCAGTTCCCAGGTGTTAGTGAGGAGTTATTTGCAGAATCAACTGGGCTGGGCATGCCTTTGTCGAGTCCTGATTCAATTCCAAGGACACAGCTAAGTGGTCCATCTGTTTTTTTTCTTGTTTAGCTTTCTCACAATTTGATACAACTGAGTGGCTAGCTAAGCCACTTCATAGGGCAGTTAAGAGTCAACCATGTTGGTGTGGGACTGAATTACCTACAGGCCAGACTGGGTAAGGGCTGAAGGTTTCCTTCCCTAAAGGACATTACTGAACCAGCTGGGTTTTTATGACAATCCAACAGCTTCATGGTCACTTTTACTGATACCAGCATTTTATTTCCAGATTTTTTTTTAAACTGAATTCAAAATCTCAAACTGCCATGGTAGGGTCTGAACTCATCGTTATCTGGATTATTAGGCCAGGTCTCTGGATTACTAGTCTAGTAGCATAACCCTTGTATTACCGTACCCATTACCATTGTATTGTAATATGTATGTTCTTTATATATTCCTGGTAATTTAATTTTGGAATATCACTCAATAAACCTGCAGGGATTGTCAATCTTTCACCTTTCAGTGTCACACATCCTTGTGCCTGTGACATCAAAAATGCCACACAAGGTCCATAGTACAGATTCTTTTCCAATGTTGTGGACTCTTCCAAGACTGTAATTTCACATGAGGCTTTATGTGATGGTACAAATAACTAGCTTTGTCTTTTTCCTCAAACACATGATTCGATTATTGGCTTCTGGTTATTCCAAGGGCATCCATTATTCAGCATACTTTTCAATATAAATGTGTATATTCAAAATAATTCATGAAACCCCTACATATATTCTAGAATTCTCAAGAGTTTTCTAAACTAATTCTGCTCTCTCTAAAATTTGGATTGTTTTCTCAACAGGCACAGCATACTGTCAGTTTATGGATATGCTTTTTCCAGGCTGCATACTTCTAAAGAAAGTGAAATTCCAAGCAAAGTTGGAGCATGAATATATCCATCATTTTAAAGTCCTACAGGCAGCCTTCAAGAAAATGAATGTTGATAAAGTATGTACTCAAATTTTGAAAAACATTTTTTTTTTATTAAAAGGACTATTTGAGTTACTAAGTCTTACTAAGTCTTTCTTCATGCCACATGTTGCAATTATTTCCCTTGGGCTGTCATCTCTACATAGCATTCTACTGCAGGGTACCTGTTCAGGAAGAGTTTCTTGCAGGCAAAGAAGACTGGGTACAGACCTCCTGCCAGCAATTTTTATGATTTTCTGTTGAATGATCCTTGTTGCTTATTTTCTGTTGGTCCTGTATTGACTCTAAGCTGTTTTGACAATGCAAACAACAATGGACAGCAGAAAGTATATTTTAAACATAAGGATCATGTAAAACATTTTCAACAAAAAAAATTAAGATGGTGGAAATCTGAAACAAAAACAGAAAATGTTCAAAGTATTCAGCAGGTCAGGCAGCATCTGTAGAAACATCAGACATTTTGACATTTCAGATGTGGACCTTTCATCAGAACTGGAGGGTATTATAGTTGAACAGCATTTAAAAGGAATAGAACAAAGGGAAGGGGGCAAAACATGTATGCAAACACATGTGCACACAAGAAATAGAATGACCTGTAAAGTGCTCGAGTGGAAATGGTAGAAATCAAAGGCATTTATGAGACACTGAGAACGTGTGAATTGCTCGAGGTGGGGGATAACGCAGGTTTATCAGGGATAAATGTAGTTGATGGAAGCACAACAAACGAGCAAAGCAGAGCAGGTTCCACTGGCCCAAGAGGCTGGGAGAAGTAAATAAACAGGTCTTCGGGTGGGGACCTTCCATTGGAACACCGTGCTGGCAGGAGGTCTGTACCCAGTCTTCTTTGCCTCTGGAGTCTTTGCCAGTTTTTAATACTTCAATTTCTGACTGCCTTATCCCCCATTTTCCTGAGCTATTGTGTCTCATAAATGTCTTTGATTTGCTTGTGCCTTCTGTTGTCTCATGCTAATATTATTTAACCATCTCCTGTTTTCGACTCAAGCAATTTACATGTCATTCTCTTTCATCTTGTGGGTGGATGTGTTCCCTCTCTTTGTTTCTTTTAAATGCTGCTCATCTGTAATATATTCCAGTTCTGATGAAAGGTCCGCATATTAAACATCAACTTGTCTATTCTCTCCGTGGATGCTGCTTGACCTGCTGAGTGTTCACAACATTTCCTGTTTTTGTTTCATAATTCAGTCATCCCACTGAAAATAAAATCCTGCACAATCAATACCTCCCAACTCAGCAGTGTTCTGTTTAGGTCAAGCATTTTTCACATTTTATTTTTTTAACCACTGCTTGAGATATAAATAAAGACGAATGCTTAATATCTGTTACAATAGAAGTCTTTTAAGGGCAAAAATGATTCTGATTAACCAACACTTTAAACGTATGTGTGCGGATTCCAACTGACATATCTTTAGTGATGAAGAACTAATGTCATTAACACTTCCCAGAATCAGGTTTTCCGTTGGAAGATTGAAAAGGTAGAAACCAATCCTTTGAGCTTTATAAGGCTGAATGTATTGTATGGCAACATGGACTCAATTACTATTTATGTCTGTATAAAGTATTGCTATTTTGGATGAGTTGCACTCATACATAATTGTGACAGTACAGCAGCAATTCTGTTTTAAATTATTTCTAGAATGTTAACATTTCTATCCTTTAAAATGTGTAACAGTTGGTGCCTAAGCAATTGTCTTTAACAGTGTTAGTTAATGTGTTCATTAATTGGCTTGCACTGTATTAAATATTAAAATTTGTGTTTTAAATATATATATTCTATGTATGCAATATCACACCAAGCATTGAAAGCATAAATTTCCAATTCCAATTTCTGGTATTAGGAGTAGATTTCATTCAAAATACATCTGCAAAATATTTTTCTACTTGGAGTGCACAGTAAAAAATCATTCATGCAATTGTTGACAAAAGTTACTGTCTGCAATTGATGGAAGAGTTTCATTCTATTCTAGAGGAAGATTTTCAATATCATTGTGTCATAATCATGCTGAAGGACCATTTCAGGTCATAATGGTTATACTGACAAAGCTATAGTATGTTTTATTTTTCTATTTGATGCAGTAAAAATAAGGGAGGGGAAATCCTAGCCCTCCAAACCTTATAAGATGCATCTTTTGAGTACTTTAAAGGTAAGGTAGTGAAATTATTGTGGTGTCTCTTGGGGAATAACATTCGCTACCGTCACAGCTCCTGTATTGTCATTCATCTGGTAAGGAAGTGCATGAACTTACATAAACAATTTTTCCTAAGCACTTTCGGTCTTTATATCAACAAACAGGATAAAAAGGGCAGTTCACTTTTTTTCTTATAGTCCTAGGAGCTTTTCACCTTTAAGGTTTGTGATAAAATAATTATAAATATAAGTGTATATAATGTGCACATGATGTTGAATTACAGAGAAAATTATCTAAATAATCTGATGAAGTTTGGAACTGGTGTAGAATAAAACTAATATTTTATGAGGTCCTGCATCCATCAAGGCATTATACCTACAGAAAATAAAGTTAGCATCCATTTTCTTGCATCATGCATACTTCATATACAGATGAATCAGGTCTGTCATCTAGCAACAGAAATCACAGGATTGCTTTGTGTCTTCCTCCAGGGACTGCAAGATCTCCCTCACTACTTTGGTGTATATATATATATAAAACTTCAATCCAGATTCCCTCCTGTTTTTCCTCTGTCAACAGCAGTGTCGTACTATTGCCTTTCACTCTAACTTCTTTTTGAAGTTCTTAAACTTCTTCAAATTTTATTTTTATCAGATTGAAGTTCAGTTTTGTCATTTACTGCTTTGCATTTAAATTTAGTATGTTTTATCATTGGCTATTTCAAGCAACATCTTCATTGTCTTTCATCACTGCAATGTCCCCAATAAAGTGTGACGCTTCATTGTCAAGAAGCATTTGTTGAGAAAATCTGAAGCGCTGGAAAAAGATTTCTGGACCAAAGGATGCTTGAGCGTGAAATGTTAAAGTTGAGATTCCAGCCGAAAGACTAGAAGTACAAATACTCTGGTGCTTACTAAGATGTAGAAGAACATCATACCCGGTCACTAGTCGTCTGCTTTAAGTAGGTTCTGAGACAGAGGTTGTCCATCCAACTCAAGTTGGTTTGTTTTCTGAGACCAGTGTTGAGGGAGTTCTGTACAGTCTTTGAATGAGGACCTCTCTCTCCTGTTAAGACTTCAAAAACGTTTGCCTCAGTGTGAGCATGTTTTAACAAGTTAGTGTCAGATACAGCACGTATTGGCCTAGCTTGTTTAATCCCCAAATATGGCTTTGCTAGCTGATAGATCAGCGGTATTTGGTTGGTGCACACGCAATCTTAGACAGTGGTAGCTAATGCTGCTTTGTCAAATTATAGCTGAAGTGCTTGTGTATCTTGAGGCTCACTGACTTAGAGAGCCATTTTCAATGCTCTGAATTGGAGGACAAAGAAGAATTTTTAGGTCCTTGTTGCCTACGGTAAATCTTGTTTGAGTTTAATCCTAAAATACCACCTTATCTATTCTGGACTCTACTGTAAGCCGTGAACACTTTGGAGCTATTTATATGTATGAAAAATAGAAGATTTTTCCTTCCACCCCTTTGTGGAATTTTGACATTTGGTATGAAATGGCTTGGATTGCTTTCATCAGTCAAGGAGACAAGCTGTATAAATCACCGTGGACCTCCAGGAAATCTATTGCAGGGTCATCTGTGATGTTCCTCATGTAGATAAAGAATGGAAAGCCCCTGCCTGGATATGAACACTTTGCAGCTTATGAGTACAGATGGCCACTCAAGTGTCCTGAGTGAATTTGTCCATCTATAAGTGGCATAAGTTCTTTGAGGATTTAACTTGCTGACAGCTGTTGAGGATCTGAACAGATGATCTAAAAGTTATGTGTTAGCAAATTAGGTGTCCGTCTCATTCGCTGTATAGAGACACTCTTCATGTTTGGTATTTATGTTGCTGGCCTTTCTGCTTGGTACCTCCCCAGTGTATACAATGTTTCAGCAGATTTTGAGTGGGGCAAGGTGCATCTCCCAAGTGGACTTGCTATCTGAAAGCAGTCAATGTAGTTTTCAGAACATGATTGTCCAGAAAATTATTTGATAGCCACCTTAAAACAAAAGGCTGATCATTTTGGGGTTTTTTGTAACAATTAAGACAGTTCTGTGATTTGCTATTGATAGTCTTAGTCTTCTGGGGAAAATATTACTGTTTGCATTTCATCTAATCTTATGACTATTATATGGAATTCAGACTGAGGGAACAGCAATGATGCTAGTGTTCCATATTGGCTGAGGAAAAAATGTTTCTCCAACTTTGTTTGTTGACCAATCTCTATCTCTCTCATGGCCCAACCCTGTTGTTCCAAATGGGCTTACAGAAGTGGCACAATTCCGTTTTTGTTCTTCCTCCTCTGAGCCTCCATTTGACAGGTTAGCTCTTGAGCGGCGTAGCCTGTTAACTAACGATCGTCCTTCTTTCCATGTTCAATATAATCTTAACCTTTTTTTAAAAAAATTGCTGAAGGGAAATGACACCTTATGGAAAAGGCTTGTGTTTTGATGTTCAGATGATTAATTTAATCCTCTAAATAATATACCAGGCATTTTACTTTCTAGTCTTTGCCTGATATTGAGGTTCATAAAAAGTGCTTGGAAAATCAGATGTTTTTGTTTGGCAATACCCTTGGTATTGGTTCTTCCTCATTCTTTAAATGTATTTTAACCTCTACATACAGAGCTTTGGAACCAACTTGTGATAATTTTGTTTTTTCTACTTTTATATGCCTCTTTACTCTTGTGATCACTTGAGACCAAATGTCTTGCATCAGAAACGGTTGGTCTCTTGGTGCTCATTTCTGCATGACAAGTAACTGAACGATATGCTTTGGTGCTGCAACTACTGTACATTGACATTGAAATGCAGCCATTCTTGGACCACCTCCATATGTTTTATCAAAACTTGTTTCAGAAATTTATTTCTCTTAAATTCTGTCGTCAGAATGTCTTCCTCCCCCATTGTGTTCCTCAGAAGTTGATTGCAGCATTCACTGTTAACATTTTGCATACAGAATGGATTAGATCGAGAGGTTGTCATACTAGACAATTATTTGCTTCTTTATGAGGTAACTCTTGAGTGTACCCATCTCCAAGCAATATATTGTGGATAGGTAATAGAATGTATTTCTCTCTTATATTATACTAGCTGGTTTGGGAACTTGCAAGCCGAATTAGCGATTATTCTGCTGAGTCTATGCAACTTAATGGATTAATTTTGAGAGAGTCTAGCTATAAGGCAGCCACTTGGAAGAGGCTCAACATGTTCCTAAACGCCACTGTTTGGATATATCTGCTAAGGCAAATGCCGTCTTTGCTACATCAGTTCTCCTAAGCTGGTCTTTAAATCAAATCACAGAATTACCCATCTCCATTTTTGCTGCTACCATGGTATAAGTCTGTATCTGAAGGATAAAAATGAGGAAGCAAATATGATGACCTACCTTTGGTATTGGTTCTTCCTCATTCTTTAAATGTATTTTATCCTCTACATAAAGCACTTCAATCTTCCTTCCCCACTGTCTTCATGCTGATTTGGAGTGCTTGGAGATTGATTGTTAATTTTGTTTAATTTCTCCTTCGTTGTATCACCTCGGTCTACTTTTCAGCCACCTCCATCAAAAATACCTAAGGAGGGAATCGGGATCGATGACTTGTGTACAGTGTGGGAGTGAGGGAGATCACATGGCTGTTGCGAGGAACATTATTAAAAGGACAGAGTCCTGTGATTTCCCCCATTGGATTACAGACCTGATACATCTGTATGTGGAGGATAAGCTACATTGAAATCATGAGGAAGACCATACCAAGGTAGGTTATCTTAACTTTGCACAATCCAACAGCAATGGAAAACATGCAGTGTTTCAAAAATTGAGAAAAACTGTTCGCTGATATCAGTCCTTATTTTCACACTGCATTCAAAAGTGAATTTAAACTGCTCAAATGGATTATTGTCTTGCAGTTAGCTGAGATATCTCCATTTATTTATTTATATTGTCTTGCATCAACCATGATCTAATAGAATGGCAGAACATGCTCAAGGGACCGAATGGCCTACTCCTGTTCTTGTGTTCCTAATGCGTGTCTGTCACACTCCAGCCATAACACTGCAGTGTCAAATGTTACAGATGCAAAACATTTTTTTAACGGTAGTTATTTTCATGATTGATTGATTTCATTTGAAGTCACAAATTTACAAGAAGTTACAATTGCCCTCTGAGTTTACAAGCCGCTTTTATTTGCTTGGATTTGCCTATTTAGGAATTTTTGAGCCGTGGGGCAGGTCAGTTTACTAGCTGAACATCACAATCACACTCTAGACCCAGACTACCCATGTGCAATACCATAGGAGATCTGCTTGTCTATACATGTTGAAACAAACATTAAGGATTTTTACTATAGATAGTAACCTTTGAATGAATACCTGATTCAATCATGATTCAAGCATAAAATTCCAATGTAGAATTCCTTTAAAGCGCTTTGAGATGTCCGGTGGTCGTGAAAGGCGCTATATAAATGTAAGTTTTTTTTTGTTATTACTCATAATAACTATTTTGTGTTCAACAAGGTCATTTCTGACCTTGTAGAGATCGGAATTCTTTATTCAGTGATTACATAAGGCATTTTTAGTTAGGTGTGGACCTCACGGTACAGTAGCGTAGTGATTATGTTACTGGACTAGTAATCCAGAGCACAAGTCAAATCACACCCTGGTAGTTTGTGAATTTGAATTCAGGTTTTTTTTTAAACTAAATAAATCTGGAATTAAAAGCTGGTATCGGTAAAAGTGACCATGGAGCTGTCGGATAGTCATAAAAACCCAACTGGTTCAATAATGTCCTTTATGGAAGGAAACCTGCCGTCCTTACCTGATCTAGCCTACATGTGACTTCAGTCCCATAGCAACGTGGTTGACTCTTAACTGTCCTCTGAAATGGCTTAGCAAGCCACTCAGTTGTATCAAACAGCTACATCTGGGGATTGGTGCCAAAGTTGGGAGAACTGTCCCACAGATTCTAATCAACAGCCTGACATAGTCATTATCTTCAACAGTACCTCCCAAACCCGCAACGTCCACCATCTAGAAGGACAAGGGCAGCAGGTGCATGGGAACACCATCACCTTCAAGTTTCCCTCCAAGTCACACACCATCCTGACTTGGACATATATCGCTGTTCCTTCCTCGCCATTGGTTCAAAATCCTGGAACTCCCTACCTAACAACATTGTGGGAGTGCCTTCACCACATGGACTTCAGCCCTTCAAGCAGAAGGCTCACCATTACCTTCTCAAGGGCAACAAATGCTGGCCTTGTTAACGACACACACATCTCAAGAATAAATAATAAAAAAAACAAATTGGATGCAGCTCATAAGTCTACAGCTCTAATAACCTTAACCTCAGAGTCAGATTACTCCTTACTAGTGTTGTTTTCATTTTTCCACAAGACCTTTTTCTAGCGACGCCTCTGATTTTCCAATCTGTGCTGTCGAAATCCATTTTTCATGTAATAACTCGAATTCCTTAGGAACTAGATTTAACCTATTTAAAACTTAATTAATTAGGATGCTTTCATTTTGTTCTTGGAATATGATGACATTGGTGAGGCTATTTTAATTGCCCTGTTAAAGATGGCAGTGGGCTGCCTTCTAACTTTGTACTGATTGTACAACTGAGTAACTTTCTAGATCACGTCAGAGGGCATTAAGTGTCAGCTATGTAGTGTGGATTCTAGTCATGTGTTGGAACTGGGCACTGAAACAGTTGGATTTTTATAACAATCCAGCAGCTTTCATGGCCTTTTTCAGGTGCTTGCATGCAAATTAGCACCTTTTATTGAATTCAGTTTGGGATTTGAACTCAAGACTTCTAGGTCATTGGTTTAGTACCAACTTCATCCTAGCAATATGATTCAATTCAGTCAATACTTTCTAGTTTGCATTATTTGTTCTCTTCCATATAACATGGGTTTAGATTCAAAGCCAATAAATCTGAGTTTTAAAAGCACTTCCTTGCAGCCACTGTCAGCATTTATTTTCTCCTGTCGTTTTAGTGTAAGTTACAAGTGGGCACTTCTCCAGGTGTAAGTGCCATTCCTAGGAATAGTACAGCAACATAGGAACATGTCCCAAGGTTCTTCACAGGAGTGTAATCAGACAAAAATTGACAGCCAAAGAAGGAGATTATAGGATGAGTGACCAAAAGCTTTGTTATCAAGGTGGGTTTGAAGGAGAGTCTTAAAGTAGGAGAGAAGGATGGAGAGATTTAAGGTGGGAATTGCAGAGCTTGGGACCTACACGGCTGAAGGCATAGCCATCAATGGTGGAGCGAAGGGAGTGGGGGATGCACGAGGGGCTAGAGTTGAAGGATAAGTCTAACTTCATATTTGTCTTGTGTGGTTGAGCTGCAGATTGTCACTATTTCATCTTCCTCCCTTTCCTGCTCCTGTATTTTCAAAGGTAAAACTGGTGAATGGTTTGGTGCTATTGCATCTGATGTATTTGTTTAAATTATTAATGCCCATACCATGCAAATGTACCAGTCAAACAAAAGAGCACATTCATACTTGATTCAGATTAAGGTGTTCCTGGCACACCTCTTTGCAGTGAATACAAAATTGATGGCCCTTTGTCAGTCTTTCCATATATCTCCCACTGCTCTGGGGATTACATTGACTAATATAAGGAAAGTAACAAAGTATGGAATAAAAAACATTTTGGGGCAAAATAAAATTTCAGAATATTAATCCAAGCATACAACCAACATATACAATACTGATGAGTTATATTTAACAAGTTAGTCATCTGTGGTTCGAGTAGAAGGCCAGTTTGTTTAATACACGTGTTAGATCACCACTGTATGTCCTTATAATCTTCAATCCCATATTTAACCAGATGCTTAACTAGCCTTTGTTTAAAAAAAAAAGGAATTGGCATAGCATTTGCTAGAGTCAGTTCCACATATCCGTTACTCATTGGGGGAAAAATCTTCTCATCTCTGCTTGAAGAATTAATATTTATGAGGGAAAGGGCTTGGCTCAACAGAGATTTTGACTTGCAGCCTAGATGGGCTTTTGGAATTAGCCTGCATAGAAATCAAGACAATGTTCTTTTTTGAAGAGTTTATATGCTTTTGCCCTTCTTGGCTTTGATCTTTTTACTCCCACATTCCCAGTTGAATAGTGCACTGCCACTCACCGTACTGGCTTACAAATGAAGAATCTCCTCGTCAGCAGGTCAGCAGGCACTCCAGCATGTCATTACTTTCAAGAGACAATGGACTAGTAGAGAAACTCGAAAAATTGCAGGGAAGAAAAGAAGGAATTCATCGGCTTGATTTTTCTCAAATCCTTGGAATGTAAACCACATGCTGTAAAGCACTCATCTTGTCACATACATTGAAACGTTTGTAATATTACCAGAGGTATCCTCCCCATATCATTTGAGTTGTCCAACATATCTTTGTGGGACTCTACAGGTCATTGCGTCCCAAACAATCTTTTTCATTTGTCGTCGTCATCATTTTGTTGGCAAACAAGTTTTCAATCCACTGATCTAATGTGTGATCAATTCCATAAGTCTTCTTTAAAAGCCTCATGTGTAGAACATTACTCAGCATTTTGAAAATCCTCAGGACTATTCTTTGAATGAAATTCTTCTTCTCTAAGCTCAGTTTTCCCATCTTACTCTGCTCTGCACATTTTTTCTGAATTGAGGAATAAAATGCTGTCTGTATTTTGCAGTTTCTCTCTTATTGATGTGGGGGGGTGCTCGTTATCTATGCCTTTTTACAAACATAGCTTGAATTGTGTAAACAAAATTAATATAGGAAGCAAAAATTTACAGTTGGTAAATTTGGCTCAATTATTCTTTGCTGAAATAAAATAATTGAAGAGTAATACATCTTTCTCTATAAAGCAGAGCAAGGGCAATCAAATCCTGGGGTGATAACGTACTCTTAAGGAGGCAAATACGTTGAAAATTTTACATGTAGGATTTAATGGATTTGATCTGTACCATAGGTATGTGGAGGATAGCTTAATTTGAAGAATAAAACTAACTAGATCGGACAAGAAATTTATGTTTTCGTTTTTTGTTTTCAGATTATTCCAGTAGAAAAATTAGTAAAAGGAAAGTTCCAAGACAATTTTGAATTTGTTCAATGGTTTAAGAAATTTTTTGATGCAAACTACGATGGAAAGGATTATGACCCAATTTTTGCAAGACAAGGACAGGATGTAGTTCCACCACACAACCCAGGTGAACAAATATTCAACAAACCGAAGAGACCTGTGGGCACTGCAGGTAAATTTCTGATTGCCTGTTGGGTGATGAAATTTTGTCCCCTCTGAGCATACTCCCAAATGATAACTCAACTGATGCTCTTATTTTACATGCTGAGTTTACATGCAGAGGATATGTGCTGAAGATAAATGCTAGATACAGTTATCAGATTGTGGAATGCAGTGCCACGAGTGTTGATCAATGCTAAATTGATTACATCATTCAAAAATGTACTGTATAATTACCTAAAGAGGAGGAATATTAAAGGGTATGGAGAAAAAATGGGACTGAGGGACCTCAATTCAGTGCAAGTAAGAAGAACTGATGACATTTATGTTTCTATAGAGGGAAGAAGAGGAAAGTGATTAGAGAAGGGGTGGGGAAAGGAACTGGAGCAGAAGCCAGGCTGGCGGGCATAGCAAAGAAGAATGACCAGTGTTGGGAGAGCCAAAGGCCAGTCTTGGGAGTGAGTGCCATTGGGGTCAGGGAAGCAAGATAGCTGGAAGGGAGGGGCAGCTTAACTTTGGCTGGGGCAGCCATAGTAAAGGAAGTAGCAGGGAAAAATAAATTATTAAAATAATGCACCGATGAACATACTTTCATAAAACATAATAAATAGAATAGTCTTTGCAAAACTATGCAGTTTCCAGGATGTCAAACTGCAAACTGACTCAAAACACCAGAATAGAGTAAAAGCTATTACAGGAAACTCTTTGGTATCCGGCACCTACGGGACCGGGATGGTGCCGGTTTATTAAAAATTCTGGATAACGGAGATGTATACCTACCAAGGTACGAGAGCCCCGTTACACGGCCACTTGTGCGAGAGCCCCGTTACACGGCCACTTGTGCGAGAGCCCCGTTACACGGCCACTTGTGCGAGAGCCCCGTTACACGGCCACTTGTGCAGGAGCCCCGTTACACGGCCACTTGTGCAGGAGCCCCGGTTACACGGCCACTTGTGCAGGAGCCCCGGTTACACGGCCACTTGTGCAGGAGCCCCGGTTACACGGCCACTTGTGCAGGAGTCCCGGTTACACGGCCACTTGTGCAGGAGCCCCGGTTACACGGCCACTTGTGCAGGAGCCCCGGTTACACGGCCACTTGTGCAGGAGCCCCGGTTACACGGCCACTTGTGCAGGAGCCCCGGTTACACGGCCACTTGTGCAGGAGTCCCGGTTACACGGCCACTAATATACAGTAAAATTTACCTGAACCTACTCCTGAATTTTGCCGGTTAATAGAGAATTCCGGATATTTAGGTGCCGTTTAAACGAGTTTCCTGTAATTTGAACCAAATGTTGATGGTATTTACCATTAAAACCACCTACCACTGTGCCACCTACAGGCCTAATGGGTATTGCGGGTAAATGTGGACATTTTTTAAATGAGAAAATCCCATGGGGAAGGTTGACATATGGATTTTCCATGCATTTTGAAATGGAATGTTGTGACCTTTCAGTGATTTTATATGTAATAGATTTTAATGTAATCATGAATTTTGTTTGGACAGTACTTATAAGGATATACTGTATATTGAGTTGCTATAATAGCTATATATACTTCAATAACACTATATTGAGGAGTGCTTGGCGATCACATAACATTGGTAGAGCAGTTAAGCGAAGGGGAAAGAAGGTGATGTGATAAAGTGGTTGTTCTTGGGGAACAGTTAAGGATAAGGAGAGATTTGTCAGCTGTCCTAAAGCCTGTCATGCTCTGGGACTCTGTCGTCTTTTCCAAAGTTTGGGCTGTCTTTGCTGTGTTGCTTCTTCCCAGTGACAGCCTCCCCTTCAATGAGCAGATTGACTGGAGCTTTTTCCAATTAAAGGCAAAGCTTACATAGCTCACATTCTGATTGATACAGATTATCTATCCACACTTCCAGTGTAATGAGAGTTGCATTACTTTGCAGAAAGTGTCAGTGTTCCTCTCCCCACTGTTGTGGTGGAACAATTTATGTGACTTTTTTAATGAACTGTACCTAGTTGCCCAACAACTTAAATTCTATTTAGTCCTGTTCTCTTGGACAAACATCTCCGCTCAGTTTACATGTGGGAGAGGTGAACACTGAGCACAAAATGAATGAATTTGAGGGTGTGGGAAGAGAGACTGAAGCCCAATTTTAGGATGCTTTTAAAAGCAACATCAACTTACATTTATATAGCACCTTTAACGTAATAAAACATAGAATGAAGTAGCAAGGCCAGTACATTGGAAGAAATTTCCAGAGGGCACGGACATAGTGACTGAAAGATCAGAGCTTGAGGGAGTGGGGAACGAGCTGTAATCCAGAGTCCGGGGAATGGAGGATAAGGAATGATTTTTTGGAGCGAGTGAACCTTGAAAATTAGGTGCCTGGTGTGCAGGAGTTTGTGAAGGATGGAATTCAGAAGTGTGTGTTCTGGATTAGCTGAAGTAAGTGAACAATGAAGCTTCTGAAGAGCATTTCAGAAATTGAGGTGATGAAAGTGTTCGTAAAGGTTTCAGCAATGGTGGGGGTGATATGCTCCAGAAGTGAAGAACTTCTTGGGGAATGAATGAATCCGGGATTTTAAACTCCTCTCAGCATTTAGTAAAGCTTGGAGTTTGCATGCCATTAGGTCTAGCCATGGTGGGTAGTCAAAGAAGTTGATAGTCAGAACTAGAGATGTGTGGCTGCTGGTCATTGGAAGAAGTAGTTACTGTTGAGACCACCAGAGAGCAGTCCCACAGAGGTGGATTGAGGGGGAGAATTAAGATGTGATTGGGAAGGGGTATAAAAGGGGGAAGAGAAGGAGGCAGAAGCTACCAAGCAGATGGCTACAATTTTCAAAATAAGTAAGTCTGAGCTCCTCACATCTACATGGAAGGTGAAGTTGGAGAGCATGCTGTGCAAGCAACTAGTGGGGGAGCAAAATAAATATCTTACAGCTCAACATGAATGTCGAAGGTGACAGAGGGACTGGAGGTACAGTCACGTAGAATGCCATTAATGACAGTTAACTTTCAGTACTGTGAGTGGATCAGAAACTGAATTGGAGGGGCTGAAACAAATAAGGAGTGATGAGCATATAGGTGTTGGTCTTGCCTAGTGACAGCAATCTTGCCTCTGGGTTAGAAAGTTGTAGGCTCAAGTCCCACTCCAGAGACTTGAGCACAAAAATCTAGGCTGACCTCCAGTGCAGTACTTGAGGAAGTGCTGCACTGTCGGAGGTGCCATCTTTTGGATGAGATGTTAAACCGAGACCCTGTCTGCGCTCTCGGGTGGACGTAAAAGATCCCATGGCACTATTTCGAAGTAGTGCAGGGGAGTTATCCCTGGTGTCCTGGCCAATATTTATCCCTCAATCAACATAACAAAAAAACAGATTATCTGGTCATTATCACATTGCTGTTTGTGGGAGCTTGCTGTGCGCAATTGGCTGTGCGTTTCCTACATTACAACAGTGACTACACTTCAAAAGTATTTGATTGGCTGCAAAGCGTTATGGGACGCCTGGTGGTCGTGAAAGGCGCTATATAAATGCAAGTCTTTCTACATTACAACAGTGACCACACCCAAATAACAGTACTTTATTGGCTCTGAAGCGCTTTGAGACATCCTGAAATCGTGAAAGGTATATAACATTGGGAATTAAACTTTGCAAAGGCTGAAGCCATTGTCTTCGGCACCTGCCACAAACTCTGTTCCCTAGCCACCAGTTCCATCCCTCTCCACTGTCTCGGGCTGAACCAGACTGTTCACAACCTCGCCTTCATATATTTGACCTGGAGCTGAGCTTCTGACCACATATCTTTTCCATCATAAGCAGCTACTCCCACCTTTATAATATCGCCCGTCTCTGCCCCTGCTTCAACCCATCGGCCCTCATCCATGCTTTTGTTACCTCCAGACTCGACTATTCCAGTGTTCTTCTGGCTGGCCTCCCATCTTCCACTGTCCATAAACTTGAGCTGATCCAAAACTCTGCTGCCCATCTCCTAACTGGCACCAAGTCCCGTTCACCCATCACCTCTGTGCTCGCTGACCTACATTGACTCCCGGTCCGCCAATGCCTTAATTCTAAAATTCTTCTAGTGTTCAGATCCCTCCATGGTCTCACCCTTCCTATCTCTGTAACCTCTTATAGCCCTACAACCCTCCAAGAACTTTGCATTCTTCCAACTCTGGCTGCTTATGCATCCCCCACTTCCTTCGCCCCAGCATTGACGCCTATGCCTTCAACTGTCTCGGCCTTAAACTCTGCAATTCATTCCCCAAACCTCTTTGCGTCTCCACCTCTTCTCCTTTAAGTCGCTGCTAAAAACCTACCTCTCTGACCAAGCATTTGCTCATCTGTCCAAATGTCTCCTTTTTTGGTTAGGTGTCAATTTTCGTCCGATTACGCTCCTGTGAACCGCATTGGAATGTTTTACCACTTAAAGGCGCTATATAAAAATTGTTATAAAGGCAAGCTTGTTCTTTTAGTTGGGTATCAACCATGCATTCAGGTACCTTTAGAGAGAGTGAGCTAGGGCGAGAGATAGGCTGGTAGTTTGTGAAGATAGAAGGGTTCAAGATGGTTTTTTTTATAGGAGAGGGCATTATCATTGCTTTTGAAAGGGGTGGGATTTACCATGTTGGCATGTTGAGTCAAAGAGAGATGAAACCCTGTCAGTGATGTGACCTTGCTGATGACAACTCGTGTGTTACAAAGTCAATGGAGTGGCCTTGGATGTGGGTACTGGCATTTACATGGCGGGTAAGGTTGAGGGAGGAAAGAAAGGAGAGCAGAAGAATCAGGAGAGACGCGCAAGGTACTGAGGTTGAGGAGTCACTCACACAATGCAAAGCTTGGGTGAGGATAAAAAGAAACTTTTGGCAAGGAGGATGGTTGGGGGGGGGTGCAGGCAACATACAATGAAAATTGAAATAATTCATCACTACCTTGATAACCAAATTTGTAAGGGGACCATTTGATTGGAAGGCTAACACTTTTTTTTACCAACCCTGGATAAATACTACATAACATGTCTTTAACTTTTTGGAAGACCTGCTTCTGTCAGTTCACATAACATGAATGGTTGCCTGAAAATGGGTTTCCCTTCCAGCATACAACTACATTGAGCCCCATTCCCTCACCCACACCCAATATAGAAAATGAATTGATCAGATTCATCAATAGAGATTTTTTTTTTTTTACTTTCCAGAATATCAGTCTGTATTCTGTACTAAAATACCAAAAGTTAATATTTGAAATTGTTCTGAAATTATCTCTCTATTGTCAATTCTGGTTTAAGTGCCGCAGAGAACATCTCCAACAGCACCTAAGATGACAACAAGAACACCAATTGTACCATCCTCAATGGGTATAAGGAAAACCCAACACGTAGCCAGAAATGGAGCCAGTGATGCGGATGCCCAGATAATAGAGCTGAACCAGCAGGTAGGCTTTGTAGAGGTATACTTAATCATTTTAGTGCTACAAGGGTAACCAACCACAAGATATTCCTCTGAAAACCACATAATCAGTACAAATAAGAATATTCCACTCCAGCTACTAAATGCCTCTAGCATGTTAATTTACAATTCCAAAAACTAAATGGGGTAAAAAGAATATGTTAATGGAGTGGTTGATTGTTAGTTATGCTTCATGTTAAAGTTTCCTAACCTTTTCTTATTTTGGTGGGACCTTCATACAAGGTTCCGTTGTCTAATTAGCTCTTTGATCAATATGTTGTGAATTATTTTCATCCTCTGTTGCTAAATATGTATTTAGATTAGTTTTTTAAAAATCCCTAATAACAGCAAACCTATATTTACAAGACTTGAGAGTGCTTGGAATGAATAATCCCGTTTGACCGATGCAGCCCATTTCTTCCAATAATGTACAATTTGTACTGACATGAACTTTTCCTAATTTATTTAATTTTCTAAAGGGGGCAAATGATTACAAACTACACTTAAGAATGCTGAAAATTCTCTCCAAACATCCAATACTTTTAAAGAACCCAATGATTCCTTTTCACAAAGCCATATGTTGCTTAACTACTTACAAAATTAGGTACAGGTTATTAAATTAGCCTGTTGACCTCCATAGCACTGGGTCTCTTATACGAAAATAAGGCGCCAGAAAACCTACTGAAGCAACTTTGCCTTTTATATAGTTAAGAAAAAACCTCACTCATAACATTGTACTGTAATACATGATTAACTGTATATAAATTATATTGTTTTTTGTTTGCCAAGCTTCTCTGCTAATCCAGTAATAAATGTGAGAAGTCGCACAACACCAGGTTATAGTCGAACAGTTTTATTTGACAAAAATGAGAAGTCGCACAACACCAGGTTATAGTCCAATAGTTTTATTTGAAATCACGAGCTTTCGGAGCACTGCTCCTTCGTCAGGTAAAGTGAGGGAATACAAATCAGCAAAGCATATATAGACAGAGAACAATGTGTTTCTGACTGCCCTCCATCACACCTCGGCAGAGATACAATCAGTCAGGAAGGCATTACATCAAAGACACAGCAAAATACAGCTAAGACAATGAGGTGGGGTCACAGGGGGTCCAACGTGTCAAATGCTGCAGTCTGCAGTTAAGCTTTTTACTTTTTTTTAAAACTGGAAATCACATCTGTGAACAAGACAACGACGACTCGAGTCTGGATGACTCTACGTCATCTAGCGTGACATGAAACCAAGATCCCAGTTGAGGCCGTCCTCATGGGTGCGGAACTTGGCTATCAGTTTCTGCTCGATGATTTTGCGTTGTCGTGTGTCTCGATCGACAGTTCCGACGGGCCACAGCGAAAAATCGCGTAGAGCTCCTCAGAAGACAAACACGGGACACAACCAACAGAGTACCCTACGTCGTCCAGTACTTCCCCGGAGCGGAGAAACTACGCCATGTTCTTTGCCGCCTTCAACATGTCATCGATGACGACGAACACCTCGCTAAGGCCATCCCCACGCCTCCACTACTCGCCTTCAAACAGCCGCCTAACCTCAAACAGACCATTGTTCGCAGCAAATTACCCAGCTTTCAGGAGAACAGCAACCACGACACCACACAACTCTGCCACGGCAACCTCTGCAAGACATGCCAGATCATCAACACAGATACCATCATCACACGTGAGGACACCACCTACATGGTACATACTCATGTGACTCGGCCAATGTTGTCTACCTCATACGTTGCAGGAAAGGATGCCCCGGAGCATGGTACATCGGCGAGACCATGCAGACACTGCAACAACGTGTGAACGGACACCGCGCAACAATCGCCAGGCAGGAGTGTTCCCTCCCAGTCGGGGAACACTTCAGCAGTCAAGGACATTCAGCCTCCGATCTTCGGGTAAGCGTTCTCCAAGGCGGCCTTCGAGACACACGACAACGCAAAATCGTCGAGCAGAAACTGATAGCCAAGTTCCGCACCCATGAGGACGGCCTCAACCGGGATCTTGGGTTCATGTCACGCTACATGTAACCCCACCTGACGTAGAGTCATCCAGACTCGAGTCGTCGTTGACTTGTTCTCTCTACACAGATGCGGCCGGACCTGCTGTGATTTCCAGCAAAAAAAGTTTTTTGTTTTCCATACAGACCCCAGCATCTGCCACATTTGACCCCTTGTGACCCCCACCTCATTGTCTTTGATGTAATGTTTTCCTGACTGACCTGTTTGAACACCATTCACACCTTTGATTGCCGTGATTATCTCTCTGCCGAGGTGTGATAAAGGGCAGTTAGAAAGATTAACTGTAATCGTCTGGTAGTGCTCTCTGACTATATATGCTGTGCCGATATACATCTCTTCACTTCACCTGACGAAGGAGCAGCGCTCCGAAAGCTTGTGATTTCAAATAAAACTGTTCGACTATAACCTGGTGTTGTGCGACTTCTCACACTTGTCCACCCCAGTCCAACACTGGCACCTCCACATCAATCCAGTAATAGATAACACATTTCTGCCTAAAATGCACACTTATAAAGCAGTCTGAATTTTCATGTAAATAAGTTTTAAATGTAGGAAATTAAGTATGCGTCCCAAAACAAATATACAAAAAGCAAAATAAAAGGAAGGAAAGAAAGATGGGATTAAGAGAGAAAGATAAGCGACAGAAAGAAAAAGTGTAAAAAAAAAACTAATTTTTTTAAATCTCCAACAATAAGTAAAATCTGAAGGAATGAGACTCCACAATTGTAAAAGTTAATTTTCGGTGTCAGAGGGGTTGTTTGGCAGTAATTAAGGCTTATCTATCATGTAAGTACCGCAACTTCACACTTTTCCATGTATTTCAATGCCAAGTCTCTCAGCGAAATACTGTTATAGCAAAGCTTCTGGAGGAACAGACCAACAACTTCCTGATTTCTGTGTTTAACTGCACATGTGCGGCTGCTGGAATTTGCTGTCTGATTTTACTCTTAAGGGTGAGCGCTGATAGCCTCACGGTTATTTTTACCGCAAAATCCGGGGCCATTGTTTTTTATCATATGAAATAACATGAAACTTGAAGTGAGCAGTATAAAAAGCCATTAGTGTTAAAAATTGTCCAATATGGGGCAATGGAATTTAAAGCGCTATTGTAGGAGAAATTGATTCAGATTAGGTTTCGTCTAGGGTTGTATTGTGATGTCTAAAGTGGCCCAGAGTCGTCCCTACATATTGACTCATATAAAGAAACTGTCACAGCCAGCAGTTAACGTAAGTATAATTGAGCACTGGAGAGTTACTCTTCACTCTTAACGCACTTAGAAGGTGTTAAGGACCTGATGCACTTCATTGTACAACGACCTTTTGTAAAGCTATTTTAATTACATCAACCGTATACTAAGACAGTATACTTACAGATTTTATCAATGTAAGTATAGCCTTCAAAAATTTCAGTGATACAATTCCAAGAATGATTGGTATAAATAAAGTCTGAATCATAAGTGTAACAAAAAGCAATATGCAGAATTAGTGGTGCAACATTAACATAGCATTATTAAACTAAAATTTCAATTTGATAATGTAAGAAATATTATAACTTTGATCAATAATCAATGTGCTTTACAAAGTTAACTTCTACACTATATAGTTTTTAAATAATGCAGATGGCATTATTGCAAAGAAGTGTAATCTTTTTAAACTGATATGAACTAGACACAATTGAGTTTCTCTGCAGTGATGACACCCAATATCCTTCTGGTTCATTGTGGTTTTTATCTAAGCATACAGAAGTTTGAACTGAGTCATCAACAATTTGTTCATTTCCATCTTTTTATCTTCATATTTTCCTTTTTGTTATTTTATTTGTATTAACTTTAAAGTAATCACAATTGAAATACCACTTCTAGCAATCTGATCAATTATACTTCAAAAAAAATTCTTCTCAAGTTTTCAAATCCCAATTAAAACTATATAAACCGCATGGCTACATAAACAGTAGCCATTCAGTTAATGTTATCTCTAAATTCTCCTGAGAATGCTAACAGGATTTTATTCTATTGCCATAAGCCTGTGACAAAGATTTGAATGCACCAACAGATCTGGAGAGAAATTATTTTTATATTTTCTTGGCACCTGCTTATCACCCTGCTAAAACAGTTCAAAATGTCATCAATAGATGCTGCCACTATGGTGCCAATAGTCATTGATCAAATGTTGCAAGAATTAGCATTATAATTTGAGCATATCTTGTGTTGCAAGTGCATTTCTAGTGGATCAGGCACAAATAGAACACGCAAAATGGCAGTTGTGAAATACTGTAATACATGCAGTTGTGGGGAGAAGATTTCACTGTGCATACCATGAAAGAATTTTGTGCAGTGGAAAAAGAACTCTTTAATTATATTAATGAAAAAAATCATGTTTTGTAGTTTTAATATCATGCTGATCACCCTGTTGTATTTTTTGTTTTTTAAGACAGACTTCAATAACAATGTTAAGTTAACGTGCCTTCATTCAGACTTCCGCAGTTATTTTAATAGATTTTTCTAAAAGTAATGGTAGATTCTGGATGAGGTGACTTGACTCGCTATAAGTAGCAGTTTTGTGCAATCTTTTTAGTGCAATCTCAATGCAAGCTTATATGTCCAAAGATCTAATTATTACAATTGGCTTAATCTTTCATAATTAATGTTACAATTCAGTCATTTTCTCAACACCTTTATTCATGTTGGTAACTAGATGGCAGTTTCCATAAGCAAACATTTGTCATGAATGAGTTAGCTTGCCCAACTTTAACAGTTAACTACGAATCATGGTAAATCACACATCGGCAAAGACAAGGGATGCCAGGTGCATTTTCATCTTCCACTGTCCCACAGCTCCTTAGAACCATGGAATAGTACAGAACAGAAGGAGGCCATTCGGCTCATCGAGTCTGCACGGCTCTTTCGAAGAGCAATCCAGTTAGTCCCACTCCCCCGCTCTTTCCCCATATCCCTGCAATTTTTTCCCAAGTATTTATCCAATTCCCTTTTTAAGGCTACTATTAAATCTGTATTCACCACTTCATAAGGCAGTGCATTCCAAATTCTAACCACTCGTGTAAAAAAATTTTTGCTCATGCCGCCTATGGTTATTTTGCCAGTGTCACCTTAAATCTGTGCCCTCTGGTAATCAACCCTTCTGCCATTGGAAACAGTTTCTCTTTATTTACTCTATCTAACCTTTCATGATTTTAAACACCTCTATAAAATCTCCTCTTAGCCTTCTCTGCTCTAAGGAGAACAACCCCAGTTTCTCCAGTCCATCCATGTAACTGTAATCCCTTGTCCCTACAACCATTCTAGTACCTTCTCCAAAGTCATCACGTCGTTCCTAAAGTGTGGTACCCAGAATTGGACACAATACTCCAGCTGGAGCTGAACTAGTGTTTTATATAGCTTTAGCATAATTTCCTGGCTTTTGTAGTCTATGCCTCTATTTATAAAGCCCAGGATCCCATATGCTTTATTAACTGCTTTGTTAACCTGTGCTGCCACCTTCAAAGATTTGTGCACAAGCACTCCCAGGTGTCTCTCTTCTTGCACCCCCTTTAAAATTGTACCATTTTAGTATGTGTGGTCTCTTCTCATTCTTCCTACCAAAATCGATCACTTCACACTTTTCTGTGTTAAATTTCATCTGCCACTTGTCCACCCATTCCACCAGACTGTCTGTCCTCTTGAAGTCTATTACTATCTTCCTCAGAGTTCACTACACTTCCGAGTTTCATCTCATCCACAAATTTCAAAATTGTGCTCTGTACCCCCCCAAGTCCAAGTCATTAATGTAATTTTTCTCTGCTGTCATTCTTGGCCCCAATTTTGGTTTTCAGTCTGCACCGGACTTGCAGTGAGCAGAGCAGTCACAAGGCCAGCCTGATGGCGAGAGGCCCAAATCATTTTGATGGTTGGGCCTCATTTATGTTTGATTGACAAGCTGCATTTCCAGCACTTGCTATTTTGGAAGAGTGGGAAATCGGACAGCAGCAGCTGAGGCTCAGACATTGCAGAGGGAGCAGGAAGAGCAATTAAGGTCGTCATGAAGGCTGAAAACTTGCACATCGATTAATTTTTAATATTGTTAGACCTCATCCAGCGATCCATTTAAGTGAAGCTGGTCCTGGCTATTTTCTGCTCTGTATCAGCCATGTGTAGTGGATGGGTTATCCCTGAGTAGGCATCACGCTGATAACAACCAAAATGGCATTGGATCTTAACTACAGACCCCAATTTGTATAGATTGCCTGTTTCTGGCGATAGCACTGTCACCTAAATCAGTGCTTCTCAAACTTTATTGGTTGAAGGACCCCTTCAACCGGACGGACCACCCGCCATCGACCTCGGCACCAGCTTCGGACACGACAAAGGCACATCCAACCCAGTCTCCTCACTAACATTTGGGGACTTGTGCCAAAATTGGGAGAGCTGTCCCACAGACTAGTCAAGCAACAGCTTGACATATTCATACTCACAGAATCATACCTTTCAGCCAATGTCCCAGATTCCTCCATCAGAGATGGCAGCACAGTGGTATAAAGTCGGGAAGGAGTGGCCCTGGGAGTCCTCAACATTGACTCTGGACCCCATGAAGTCTCATGGCATCAAGTCAAATATGGGCAAGGAAACCTCCTGCTGATCACCATCTACAGCCCCCCTCAGCTGATGAATCAGTACTCTTCCATGTTGAATACCACTTGGAAGAAGCACTGAGGGTAGCAAGGGCACAGAATGTACTCTAGGTGGGGGACTTCAATGTCCATCACCAAGAGTGGCTTGGTAGCACCACTGCTGGCCGAGTCCTGAAGGACATAGCTACCAGACTAGGCCTGCGGCAGATGGTGAGAGAACCGACACAAGGGAAAAACCTACTTGACCTCGTCTTCACCAATCTACCTATCGCAGATGCATCTGTCCATGACAGTATTGGTGGCAGTGACCACCGCACAGTCCTTGTGAAGACGAAATCCCGTCTTCACACTGAGGACACCCTCCGTTGTGTGGCACGACCACCATGCTAAATGGGATAGATTCAGAACAGATCTAGCAGCTCAAAACTAGGCATCCATGAGGCGCTGTGGGCCATCAGCAGCAGAATTGTATTCCACCACAATCTGTAACCTCATGGCCCAGCATATACCTCACTCTACCATTAACATCAAGCCAGACGACCGACCCTGGTTCAATGAGGAGTGAAGAAGAGCAGCACCAGGCATACCTAAAAATGAGGTGCCAACCTGGGGAATCTGCAACACAGGACTACATGCATGCTAAACAACAGAAGCAGCATGCTATAGACAGAGCTAAGCAATCCCACAACCAACGAATCAGATCTAAGTGCTGCAGTCCTGCCACATCCAGTCGTGAATGGTGGTGGACCATTAAACAACTAACGGAAGGAGGAGGCTCCATGAACATCCCCATCCTCAATGATGGCGGAGCCCAGCACGCAAGTGCAAAAAGACAAGGCTGAAGCAACCATCTTCAGCCAGAAGTGCCAAGTGGATGATCTGTCTCGGCCTCCTCCTGAGGTCCCCACCATCACAGAAGCCAGTCTTCAGCCAATTCGATTCACTCCATGTGATATCAAGAAACTGCTGAGCGCACTGGATACAGCAAAGGCTATGGGCCCTGACAACATCCAGGCTGTCGTGCTGAAGACTTGTGCTCCCGAACTAGCCCCGCCTCTAGCCAAGCTGTTCCAGTACAGCTACAACACTGGCATCTATCGACAATGTGGAAAACTGCCCAGGTATGTCCTGTCCACAAAAAGCAGGACAAATCTAATCCGGCCAATTGCCACCTCATCGTTCTACTCTCAATCATCAGCAAAGTGATGGAGGGTGTCATCGACAGTGCTATCAAGCGGCACTTACTCAGCAATAACCTGCTCACTGATGCCGAGTTTGGGTTCCGCCAAGACCACTCTGCTCCCGACCTCATTACAGCCTTGGTCCAAACATGGACAAAAGAGCTGAATTCCAGAGGTGAGGTGAGAGTGACTGCCCTTGACATCAAGGCAGCATTTGACTGATTGTGGCATCAAGAAGCCCTAGTAAAACTGAAGTCAATGGGAATCGGGGGGGGGGGGGGGGGGGGGGGGGAACTCTCCACTGGCTGGAGTCATACCTAGCACAAAGGAAGATGGTTGTGGTGGTTGGAGGTCAATCATCACAGCCACAGGGCATCGCTCAGGAGTTCCTCAAGGCAGTGTCCTAGGCCCAACCAGCTTCAGCTGCTTCATCAATGACCTTCCCTCCAACATAAGGTCAGAAATGGGGTTGTTTGCTGATGACTGCACAGTGTTCAGTGCCATTCACAACTCCTCAGATAATGAAGCAGTCCATGCCCACATGCAACAAGACCTGGACAGCGTTCAGGCTTGGGCTGATAAGTGGCAGGTAACATTCGTGCCACACAAGTGCCAGGCAATGACTATCTCCAACAAGCGAGAGTCTAACCACTGGCCCCATGACATTCAACGGCATTACCATCGCCGAATCCCCCACCATCAACATCCTGGGGGTTACCATTGACCAGAAACTTAACTGGACCAGCCACATAAATACTGTGGCAACAAGAGCAGGTCAAAGGCTAGGTACTCTGCGGCAAGTGTCTCACCTCCTGACTCCCTAAATCCTTTCCACCATCTACAAGGCACAGGTAAGGAGTTTGATGGAATACGCTCCACTTGCCTGGATGAGTGCAGCTCCAACAACACTCGAAGCTCAACACCATCCAGGACCAAGCAGCCCGCTTGATTGGCACCCCATCCACCACCTTAAACATTGACACCCTCCACCACCAGCGTACCGTGGCTTCAGTGTGTACCATCTACAAGATGCACTGCAGCAACTCGCCAAGACGACTTTGGCAGCACCTCCCAAACCCGCAACCTCTTCTACCTAGAAGGACAAGGGCAGTAGGTGCATGGGGACACCACCACCTCCAAGTTCCCCTCCAAGTCACACACCATCCTGACTTGGAAATATATCGCCGTTCCTTCATCGTCACTGGGTCAAAATCCTGGAACTCCCTCCCTAACAGTATTATGGGAGTACCTTCACCACACGGACTGCAGCGGTTCAAGAAGGCGGCTCACCACCACCTTCTCGAGGGCAGTTAGGGATGTGCAATAAATGCTGGCCTTGCCAGTGACGCCCACATCCCAGGAACGAAGTAAAAAGAACGGAGGGTCCACTTGCCGATCGTTGTGCCACTCAGCACTCACCTCCTAGGTGAGAAAGCCAGCACAAACTGTGCTGCGCATGTGGCAGCCGCACACCGCTTCCACCTCCCGACTCACACCAAGCCCACCTCCGGCCGCCGCTCTTTCATCGCATGTCCTGTAAGGTGAGCGCTGTTCGGTACTCAATATTTTGCAGACCCCCGGAAAGTTTCTATGGACCCCAGTTTGAGAACCACTGACCTAAATCAAGGCCCACTGGAAAATCGCAGTAGGCGGGCTTCAGGTAGGAAGTCAGCGGTAATTTCATATTTGCTACTTTCAGCTAGCTACTGCCATGATTACCTTGAAAAACATGGTGGTAGAGAAATGAAAATCAGGCCCCATTGTTTCCTGAGATTGGCATGACGTTTTTTTAAACGTATATGCATATTAATAAAATTACTCGAGCCTAATGGCTGAGGCTCTAGCAGCCTATGCTTTCACCTGTGTCACTTCTGTGTAGTAGTTTGATCCCCGCTCCACCACCATCACAAGAGAGCTCAATTGCAGCAAGGGGGAGGAATAAACAAATAGGACAAAATGCAGATGAAAAGGTAAAGAAATGGATCTGGAATATAGAGAGAGAATATGGCAGCAGAGTGAAATTCGAAAAAAGGACAGCAGAAAATACAATAGGAAATAAACTAAAGTGGATAGGAAACGAACTGGCAGAGGCAGGACAGAACTGTAGCAGTGGAAAGAATGAAGAATTCAAGGAGAGAAAATTAAGTGAGACATTCACACTCTACCATGTGCCCTTTTCTTGTTCTCATCCTGAACACCTTGCTCTCTGCATGCAAACCTACCCTCAAGATAACCCCTATAGTCAAGTTGCAGGATGTGGCTCCGGAACTGGCTTAAAAGAAAATGCAAGCTTTTGCTGCATTTGAAATAACAACGTGGCTATCACCCTTTTCTCGGGTAGTGTGGTTCTCACATGCCTTTGTTTTAAGAGCGGTGTTTTAGGAATTGAAAACATTTATTTGCCAGCATTAAGCGTAAAAACAAGTGTTTCAAATAACAAACAACTTTCTAGTTTGGTGCTGGGAAACCACTCTTTTTTAAAACTTTGTACAGAAGGTCAAATTCATAGAGACTTACAGCCTTCATTCTCCTTCACCACCTCTTCCAAAAATACTACCAGCGCCAACACCCACTGAGCACCATCATTTCTCAGCGCCCCAAATACTCTCCTTCAATCCTCCCACACACCATGACTGCTATTTCCAATTATCCCAGACCCTTGCATCCCCTTCCCCACTGTGTATACCAACCTTTCCTGTAACCACTTCCAATGCTCCTAGAGCTCAGTACCCCATTTACTGCTCATAAACCCCATCCTCCATTTATTGCTTCGAATCCCCAAAACTCTGCACCCAGTTCCAAAACTCCCTTCACACTGTTCCCACCCCTACATTCCTCGCCCAGTACTCCAACACCTTGCCATTGTGATCCTTTCGCTCCCACATCCCAGGACTATCTTCCCAACATTTCCACACTCCCAACATCTCACTCCCAGACTCTGAACTTCCACTGCTCAGGAACCCTCCTCCCCAAAATTCTGATGCATCATCTCCCTCTTATTGCTACTAGATCCCTTAACCACCCTCCACTGCCTAGTACTGCTACATACTCTTGCCTATCTACAGTCTGGAATATCTTCCCTATCATCTTCCTGTGTATCCAGCGTTTTGTGCAAAAATGTTTGAGACAAAATTCAGTGCGGAAATAAATAAGCAAATAATAAACAAGAGCATCAATTTACAGCTTCCACAAAATATGAGCATAATTACATAATTTAAACCCAAAAATACCTCCAGAATTTTCATGCCATTGTAAAAAAAAAATGAACAATTTTGCTTCAGCATCATAAATCAGCCTCTAAAATAGCATATTCTCTTACCCACCATGAGCAGCATTGTATGCATAAAATATATTTCTCTCATGGGAGAAAAAGCTATTATCCACTTCCTTACACTTACCCATGTACTGCAATTTTCCTCTAAACACCTTGGTCTGTAATCAGTCAATCATGTGTTGTAGGGTTTACCATTGTTATTTTCTTAACAGATATTGGAAAAAAAAAGGCACTCATCAGGTTTCAACAATGTAATTTTATTAACTTTTCCTTTTACTTTCTAAAAGCTAATGGAACTGAAACTGACAGTGGATGGGCTTGAGAAAGAGAGAGACTTTTACTTTAGTAAACTAAGGGACATTGAACTCATCTGCCAAGAACACGAAAGTGAGAACAACCCTGCAGTTCAGAGGATTGTGGAAATTCTGTATGCAACTGAGGTGTGTATTGTCATTACTATATGCTTTTTTTTTAGTTCATCTTTGACAGTCAATAGGATATAGGGTGCAATCCGAGCAGCCGATCACAGTACACTGTCCCTTCAGAAATTTTAGCTTATAGTTGTCTTGAGAGCCAGGTGGTCTCTCCTCACTCATGCATTTTGTTGAAGACTTTGATTTGTATTTGTGTTTTTCTCCTCATTGGCAGCAAAGCCTCATTTTTGTTCTTCATACAGAAAAATGTTACTTAGTCTTTTCGGTTTTATTAAAAGTATTAACTTAGGATGAGGTTTAAGAATCATTTTTGACCTAATCAATATTATCCAGTGCCAGGCAATATCCTCCAAAGATAGTGTACTCAACTTCACCAAAATGGAGCTTTGAAGTATGTCTACTGATGCACCTCCTTTTGACTCTAGGATCTCTAAGGTCTCAACTGATGTCAGCTAATGCATTTGCTCTGGCATAAACTATTTCAGGTAGGCCACAACCATTGTCTGAAACCCTGTATCGCCCAGTAGACTATGAATGGCAGACAATGAAAAATTGTTATTTCATCCAAGAACTTTTTTTAATGAAGGAATTAAACCAATAAAGGGATTCCTCATCACATGTAACTGTTGACCTACTCTATCTAGTCCGTTGTCAGAAGTACCCACACGTAGCTTCCAGCATCAGTTTCAGCCAATACAGCTGCACCCTTTTTGTTTCAAGTGGTGTCAGTTGTTGCTTTTAGGGCCCTTGAAGTTCAATCTAATCAGCAATCCCTTCAGGTACTCCAAGTCAGGAGGAGGAAAGTAATTTGAGTTACTACTTTTCATTCTCAGAATAGAATTTGTTTGACATATATAATACCCAAGTCACGTCATTCCCTATAATAATAAGCTGCGGCTATATCTTTAACCTATTTAGGGTTTAACTTGCTGTGGGTCACTTTGTTTGTGCTTTAATAGCAGCCAACAGTCACATTCCTTGTTTTTAAGGTTGAGCTTGTGATATTCAATCTCTGGTTGTACATTCATTGCATTGTGATTGACATTTAGCTACGGAAGATAAACTACATTCATAGCATTCTCCAGATACCACAGGAGCACACACTCAATGTTCATCGTGGGGGAAAAAATAACTAATGATTATTCTGTTTTGATTTCTATGATATCAGAATGTTGACCACATGGACCACCCCTTTCCATACAGTAGAAAGGACGAAAGTAGAAAGACGTAGGCCTCTTAATGAGTACTTTTGCCTAGACAAGGTTAGCTGAGTGCACAACCCTAACTTGCACTGCAAGTAGGGTGAGCTTGGTGATCAGGGTCCATATGTATCCGGGTGTCGAAGCTTTTCAACTACTTGGTGACCATGATACATTGGCCCAGAAATTGGAGTTCGATGGTTGCCGCGGGGGTAAGGATTCCCCGCGATATCGCACTCCGCGCCTACCTTTATGGTTTTGGCCCACACGAACTTCAGTTCGAGGGCCTCTCCCTGGTGCCGGTGTGCAGTGCTTGCGTGTCCCAGAGGCGCAGTTAGTTCGTGCGAGCTCTGGGATCACGTGGGCCAGTTAGAGCCAATGGCAGCACACCATCTTTCATTCATAGTTTTGACAGCAAGGGCTGTCGAAGCTATGAATACAACCAGCCCCCAAAAGAACAGCTAAACCTCAATTAAATTAAAAAAAAAAGCCATCACATTAATAAAATAACTATAGTTAAATAAATTAACCACTTTAAACAAAAAATTAAATTTTTGAAAAAAATTAAATTCTTTTTAAAAGTTATAAAAATAAACTTACCTTTCTTTAAAGTCTCTAAAAAAGATAAACCTGTTGAAAAAATTTTTAAATAACACTTAATTAACTACTTACCTTGTTAAAAGGGGGTCTTACGCCTGCTTTCTTCATGTGTAAAATCTTCACCACTTACCTGCGCATTCAAACCTTGAAAAAAAAACTAAGTGCACTGCGTGCGCGCAGCCTGTAGTGCGCACGCGGTTCACTTAGGAACCGCCCCCTTCGCCATACACGAAGTGCCGGTTTCCCGCGCATGCAGGAAACCGGCAATTCTGGACCTAATACGCGAGAGTACACAGTGCGTACTCTCGCGTATTAGGTCTAATTTTCGGGCCATTAAGTGTTGGCCGTTGACCATTCCACATTTTCTGTAGTGAAAGGACACATCTATTCCTGGGAAAGGAAAAGTCCAATCTGAGTTTCTTGCCACCCAAGGAGTTGGTGATCCAGGTGGGGAAAAAAGAGGCTAGACCTTTGAGAGGAATCCTTACTCTTCTATGATGGTGATTTCTGAGGCAGGTCAAGGGAGGTGACCAATAGAGCACCCAGATGCATGCATATACCAACCCCACTCATGGCCAATGGCTTAAAGAAAAAAGTTTCCATCTCCTCTCTAAAACCAACACTTTTGAGGTCCTGGTACTAAATGGAACTGAGTGATCAGGTTCATATTAAGGTCCTCAGCAGAATGCCTCAAGAACAGCCAGGTTCATGTCCCTCACTTTGGATGCAGGTGTGCACAGGGAAGCCTAATACCACCGTGCAGCCCAGAACTCACCAGAACTGGAAGAAATTTTTCTGTCCTATAGCACGAATTTCAGGACCACACTTCCCTGAAAACTTTTTGTAGTTTGCCAGCCTTCACTGACAGGCTAACTGTAACCTTGTCAGGTATCCCATTGTCCTTAGGGCAGGGAGGAACCTTTGGAGGGGTTGCCTCCCTCCATGTATTCCCAGATTTAGAGCTGGTTGCTAGGAGCCAGCTCATTTTAGTGAGAAGCAGCTTTATCTACCTTGCTGCAACTTCAGGTTCTCCCCTAGCCCAAGCTAGTGTACTGTGTACTTGATTTTGCACTAGGAATGCATTTGTGCTGTTCGCTCAGCTAGCACCTACACATAATGTAGAGGTGTACCGTGGTGGTATTTGCACACTTCTATAATCCGCAAGGTGGGCCTTTACCAATATAGTTCATAACATTAAATTTTAAAAAGTCATCCAGGTGTGATCTTTGTCTAATGTGTAGAATCTTTTGCAGCATGTCCAACACTGAGTGGCCCTTCAATTGAAATTGGGGTCAGTGCGAGTTCATGCAACAGTAATTGTGATGTTGTACAACCCTTCTCAATCTGCCTATCTTGGCAACCAGCTAATTTATTTCCACCTCACCCCACCCTTTGTGATAAAGCAATTCCTTTTTTTACATGGTGTTTTAACTTTAACAGAATGAGATCAAATCAAATCTCGAGGAAGTACTCTCTGAATCGAGGAAGTTGATCCAGATTGCTGTAGTCAGGCAGCTGGATCTTTGTTCACCATTAAGATACACAACACAGTATTTGATTTAAAGAATTTTGCATTTTACAGTACTTTGGTTTCAACCTATTTAAATACCAACTAGCTCATTTGAACAGAAGGATTTGCAGATGGGACTTTATTGGTGGAATGCTATGAGGACAACTGAAAGGATCAGTGCTCTCATCAGAATGTTACTATGTTTCACTTTTTGTAACATTTTGGATTGTTTTGCTGCAGGGGGTGGTATGAGTTGTATTTTCAGTGTGTAGTGATAGGAGCACTGAAGTGCCATCAATGTTCCCTACACTGGATAATTCTTTTATAATTCAGAACCCAAATTTAGTGCAGAAAATGAGTACTTTGCATCTCTCTTCACAAAGGAAGTGAATGATCTGAAAGTTACACTAAAAGAGGAGGGGGAAGTTATGGACAGGATAGTAATAGATAGACACACTAACAAGATTAGCATCACAAAGTTGGTAAGTTATCTGGTCTGGATGGAATGCATCCTAGATTGCTGAAAGAAGCAAAAGTAGAAATAGCGGAGGCATTGGTCACAATCTTTCAGTCCTCATTGGGTACAGGAGTAGTACCGGAGGGTTGCTAATGTTATACCACTATTCAAGAAAGGGAAGAGGGATAAACCAGGAATCTACAGGCCAGTCAGCCTATCATGTGGAAGTCATTGGAAACCATTATCAGGGACAAAATAAACTTTCATTTGGAAAAGCATGGGCTAATCAAGGAGAGCCAGTTTCGCGTCTGACTAACTTGATTGAATTCTTTGAGATAACAGAGAAGGTTGACCAAAGTAATGCAGTAGACGTATATATGGACTTTCGGAAGGCATTTGACAAAGTGCCACATGGGAGACTTGTTAAGACGATGGTAGCCCATGGAAGTAAGAGGAAAGTGGCGGTATGGATACGGAATTGACTCAGTGACAGGAAGCAGAGGGTGGTGGTGGTGGATGAATTTTTTCAGACTCACCAGTTTTTATGAACGCGTAGATGCTGGTGTTGGGAGCAGCATCATAAAGTTTACAAATGATACAAAACTTAGCATCGTAGTAGATGGTGATGTGGCTATTTGCAGACTTCAGGATGGTTAAATGGGCAGAAGCATGGTAGATGGCGTCCAATGTGGAGAAGTGTGAAGTGATGCATTTTGGGAGGACTAATATGGAAAGACAGTATACTATAAATGGCACAATTGTGGAAAGTGTAGATGAGCAGAGACCTTGGTGTCCAAATACACAAATCCTTAAAGGTGGCAAGGCAAGTTGATAAGGTATTGAACAAGTAAACCGGTTACTTGGGTTTATAAATAAAGGCATAGAATATAAAAGTGAATAGATCATGCTGGAACTTTATAAATCACTGGTTAGGCCTCAGCTGGAGTATTGTGGACAATTCTGGGCACCACAGTTCAGGAAAGATGTAAAGGCCTTAGAAAGGGTACAGAGGACGTTTACCAGGATGTTACCAGGGATGAAGGACTTAAGTTATGAGGAGAGGTTGGAAAAGTTAGGACTGTTCTCCTTGGAACAGAGAAGGTTATGAGGTGAGGTTGTCAAGATTGAGAGGTTTTGATAAAGTAGCTATATAAAAACTATTCCCTCTGGCGAGTGGTTGAATAATCAGAGGTCATAGATTTAAAATCATTGGCAAAAGATCTAGAGGGGAGATGAGAAATCTTTTCACTGAGAATTGTCAGGATCCGGAACACAACCTGAAAAAGGTGGTGGAAGCTGTTTCCATAAATAATTTTAAAAAATTGACGAAAGGTCATCGACCTGAAACGTTAACTCTCTTTCTCTCTCCACGGATGCTGCCTGGCCTGCTGAGTTTTTCCAGCATTTTCTGTTGTAATTTTAAAAGGGAGTTGGACGGGTACTTGAGCTTACAGGGTTACAGACAAAAAACGGGGGGGGGGGGGACCGGGGACCTAAGCACAACTGCTCTTTCAAAGAACCAGCACATGCACGATGGGCCGAATGGCCTCCTTTTGTGCTGTAAGTTTCTATGATTCTATGAAAATTCTTTTACTCCAAATAAGAGTTGTTGCCATTTGTCAAAAACATACAGGAAAAGCCACAATGTGGAGAGGAAAATTAGAGGACATGTCACCCAGTCAGTTCTTAGACATCTCATGGTTAATTCATGTATTGCATTAACTGGGGCCAAGAGAGCCTGTATCAGCATTTTGAATTTAACAGTCATTACTTTGGAGATGAGTTTATTTTGCTAGTTAATGTTTATTGGAATTTTGATCAGTTCAGCTGTGATATCTAGTGATAAACTATTTACAAAACATACAATTCAAATGTAGTGGCAATAAAAGAGGTACTGCAATCCCATTGGCAGCAATTGCATTTGCCCTGAGTGGAATTTTGTTTAATAATGCTCCTGTGAAGTGCCTTGAGTCGTTTTACTACATTAAAGGTGCTATATAAATGCGAGTTGTTGAGTGTACCCAGTGCTGCTGAATCAATACATTCTGTTTTTTTTGTTCTGCAGGACGGATTTGCTCCTCCGGAAGATGAAAACATTAATATTAATCACCCAGAAGCTGACCAGGATGAATATTAAGCCTATGTAATTGTTACCCATACCTCTCCCTATCTGTCTTCTCTCTGTGAGTGAGAACCTCCCAGGCTGTTTAACTAACATTAATTTGAGTTGAGTTTGTACAGCCACTGCACAATCACAATAATTCTGTGCATTCTGTATCGCAGATTGCTACAGTTGTCATCTTCATCACTATTACTGGCAGACTGTATTATAAAATATATTTAATTTGTATATTTTTCTTAAATGAATAACTTGCACTTTGGTTTGAAAGTAATTGGAAATCCATGATGATGATGCAAGTCGATTGCCTTTGTGTTATATGCAGCATGTAGTTCGGGTTTCTTTTAAAATTGAAACAGCTTGGATATACCTATGGTCATTTTATAACATCTGAAAGCATGCAGACATTTTAGTAGATGGTCTATGACACAGAATATGGTGTTTTTACAGTTTTATGCAGATCGATGGCTTTTAGACAAAGGAAAAACAAACTGACTTGGCGGATTGAAGAGGTCTGGAGTGTAAAATTTAATAGTGCTTTTAAGGGGATTTATTTATTATAGTTTGCTCTAAACATGAGGAATAAGGGATGCTTTTATGATGTGACTAAGATCAAATTAACTTGGTTCCAGCTGCTTTTCATCAGAAACCACTAAAATATGCCTTTGGCATCACATTTTGCGCCACCTCTCTGATACTGTGCCCATGACACTAGTGTGCGAAAAAACTTGCATCTGTGAAATTTTATTTAAAATAAACGTGTGAAAAATGACAGAAGAAAATGTTTGTGTTGTTTAATCTCTATCTTGCTAACCAAACATGAAACTCTATATGATAGCAAAATACTGCGGATGCTGGAAATCCGAAATAACAACAGAAAACGCTGGAAAAACTCAGCAGGCCAGACAACATCCGTGTTCCGACGAAGGGTTTCGACCTGAAACGTTAACTCTCTTTCTCTCTCCACGGATGTTGTCTGGCCTGCTGAGTTTTTCCAGCGTTTTCTGATGAAACTCTATATGGTTAACACAGTAGGACTTGTTAAAGAAAGATAACCTCAGTTTGACCTCTGAATTTACAAATGGTGACTCTCCGTCTGTGCCAGATTCTAAATGTTACCTGTACTAACATTGGATGGTAATTTCAGTGGCAAATTTGCTGTCAAATTATACTGGACTGCCACTGAATCAGTCTAAGCATGATTTGATTACATTTGAGTTGGGTTTACTTCACGCAAAATTAATGCATAAATCACATCAAACTATCAACTGGAGTGTATTTTGAGAGAAATGCAGACTAATTGGCAGTATAAACAGGACAATGCACACAAATATGTATAAAAGTATAGACGCAACAAATTTTCTTGAATTCTGAAACCAGAAAATGTACAATCATATGACTAGTGACGCACTGACTAACATTTATGTCTATAATATATTAAAATTTTAACATAAGGATGCACTTACTTTCTGAGCCACTCGACTCCTTTGTCATGTTTTTGTTGCACTTTTTTGTCAACTTTTTCCATTATAATTTCTTATGTCCATATTTATAATGAGGCTTGCCTATGTCGTGATGATTTCCACAATTGGGTGGCACTGAGGAGTATTTAAAAACTTATTGCTCGGACACCATCTTTTTTATAATATGATTTCCAGAAGGTATTTGACTTTAGATAAACATTTAATTTAAATTTTGACTTTAAAAATAAATATTTTATCTTTACATTAAGTAATTGAGTTTAATAAATTGATGGTTTGGGGCATCCTGCTCCCATTCCCTGTCACCATTGCCTCCTTTCTTTGCCCATTTGTGGGCTTCCCCCAAATATAAATTTGTTTTTCGTTGCACACAATTTATCAAATAATTTTATTATTGCCCTTTTACAGCAGATCACTTCTGTGGCTGCTTACTAGGGTGCCCAGACTCCTCATTATTTTGGCATGCTGCCCTGCCTCCAGCTAGTGGGATTTGTTCTTCTGCAGGCCAGTTGCATCCTACTGCCACTCCCAAAGCTTCTAAAGACCAGATTGGTTAGGAACATGAGGCCATTCAGTTCTTCAAGCCTGTTCCGCCATTCAATTAGATCATGGCTGATCTGTATCTTCACTCTTTCTTCCCGCCTTGGTTCCGTAACCTTTAACATCCTTGCCTAAATATCAATCTCAGTTTTGAAATTTTCAATTGATCTAGCCTTAACAACTTTTTGGGTGGGATATTTCCAGATTTCCATTACCCTTTGTGTGAAGGAGTGCTTCCTGACATCACCCCTGATCAGCCTAGCTCTAATTTTAAGGTTATGCCTTTTTGTTCTGGATTCTCCCACCAGAGGAAATAGTTTTTCTCTCTCTGCCCTATCAACTCTTTAATTATCTTAAACACCTCAATTAGATCACCCCTTAATCTTCTATACTCAAGAGAATACAAGCCTAGTTTTTGCAATATGTCCTTATCATTTAACCTTTTTAGCCCCGTTATCATTGTGGTGAATCTGCAGTGCACTCCCTCCAAGGCCAATATATCCTTCCTGAGGTGCAGTACTCTAAATGGAGTCTAACAAGGTTCGCCTATTCTTGGGTCTATTGTCATCCCATGTCCACTCCCAATTGCCAGGCTGAATTTGTTCACTGGCTCTAAGCGCTATTCGGATTCTGTTATTGTTCCCAAGTGCCAAGTCAGATTTCTTCGCCCAATTGCGGACGTTTTGGTGTTCTATGGCTTATTCAGAGGTTGCATTTCTTTGTTCACTGGTGGCCTCCCTGAATGTGCATTGTATATTTTCTGGTATAGTTGGTGATATTTAATTATATGTTTTCTGTTAGTGTCAGCTTTGGCTCAGTGCTAGCATGCTTGCCTCTGAGTCAGAAGGTCATGGGGTCAAGCCCCACTCCATGACTTGAGCACAGAAAAATCTAGGCTGACACTCCAGTGCAGTACTACAATAACAAAAACCTTGTATACAACTTTATCTCAATTTCTAAATACTTACCTACATTTTATTCTAATTTCTATATAGCGCTACAAGGTCACATTCTCCTTTATATCTTGTAATCTTCCCATCATTACCAAACAACATAATCTCACATTTTCCATGAGCAACACCACTGGAGATTGTTTCATAATATATTATGTATGCATGAACCTCCTGTTAACCGTAACATTATAAATTCCTAAATCCATATTTTAAAAATCTGCATGTATATCACACTTTTTATAGATGTCCCAAAGTGCTTCAGAGCCAATGAAGTACTTTGAATAGTAGTCATTGTAATGTAGCAATATGTGGCAGCCAATTTGTGCGCAGCAAGGTCCCATAATGAGATTAATTACTAAATGATCTGTTTTTGGTGGCATTGGTTGAGGGATAAATGTTGGCCAGGACACTGGTGGAATTCTCTTCTTCAAATAGTGGCACGGGATCTTTTACATCCCCTGAGAGGGCAGACAGAGCCTTGGTTTAATGCCTCATCCAAAAGATGGGCACCTCCAACAATGCAGCACTCCCTCAGCACTGCACTGAAGTGTCAGCCTAGATTATATGTTCGAGCCTCTGAAATGAGGCTTGAACACAAACTTCTGACTAAGGCAAGAATAGAATGATACAGAACAGAAGGAGGCCATTTGGCCCATAATTTCTGTGCTGGCTCTTTGAAAGCTATCCAATTAGTAGTCCCACTCCCCTGCTCTTTCCCCATAGTTCTGCAAAAGTTCTCCTTTTCAAGTATATAAATCTTTCCCTTTCGAAAGTTACTGTTGAATCTGCTTCCACCACCCTTTTAGGTAGTGCATTACAGATTGTAATAACTCATTGAGAACAATCCCAGCTTCTCTAGTCTCTCCACATATCTAAAGTCCCTCAACCTAGTACCATTCTGATAAATCTCCTCTGCACCCTCTCCAAGGCTTTGACATCCTTCCTTCCTAAAATGTGCCCAGAATTGGATACAATACTCTAACTAAGGCCTAACTAGTGATTTATAAAGGTTTCCTGCAATTTCATTGATTTTGTACTCTATGCCTCTGTTTATAAATCCAAGGATCCCATATGCTTTTTTAAAAGTCTTATCAACTTGTCCTGCCACTGTCAAAGATTTGTGTATGTGAACCCCCACGTTCCTGCACCCCCTTTAAAATTGTACCATTTAATTTACATTGCCTCTAATTTTTCCTTCCAAAACGCATCACTTCACACTTCTCTGCATTAAATTTCATCAGCCATGTGACTGCCCGTTTCACCAGTCTATGTCCTCCTAAAGTCTGCTACTATTCTCCTCAGTCTTTACCACATTTCCAAGCATCGTGTCATCTGCAAACTTTGAAATTATGCCCCCATACTCAGGTCTAGGTCAATATATATCAAAAAGAGAAGTGGTCCGAATACCGAACCCTGGGTGAAACTATTGTATACTTCCCTCCCGTCTGATAAACAACCGTCCACCACTACTTTGCATTTTTTCTCTAAGCAAATTTCATATCCATGCTGCCACTGCCCCTTTAATCCCATGGGCTTCAATCTTGTGAACACGTCTATTATATGACACTTTATCAAATGCCTCCTGAAAGGCCATATAAAGAACATCAACTGCACTACCTTCATCAACCCTCTTATTTTATTGAAGAACTCAATAAAGTTAGTCAGACATGATTTACATTTAACAAATCCATGTTCGCTGCCTTAACCCTTCTTCATCCATGTGACAATCAATTTTGTCCCGGATTATGGTTTCTACAAGTTTCCCCACCACTAATGTTAGGCTGACTGGCCTATAGTTACCTGGTTTATCTCTCTCTTTTTTGAACAGGGGTATAGCATTTGCAATTCTCCCAGATCCAATACTACCACTGAGTTAAGTCTGACACTTTTTTTAAATATTGAAACTGACTACACAAACCTGTCACTGTCATTACAGTCTCTTGCTAGTGCTGGCACTGCACCATTCCCTATCATGCCTCTCGGTGTTTAAGTGAGCAGCTATTAACTGTCACAGGCTCAGTCATGCCAGCGGTTCTAAGCTATACAACGGGTGGAGCTGTAGACCCTTCCTGTCAACCTCACAGCCATTTCAGGTAACCACAACTTCATCTAATCAAGCCAAATCTAGAGGGGAAACATAAAGATTAGAAAGGCTCAGAAGTATGAAGAAAAACTGGAAGATAACATTAGTAAAATAGTAAATAAGAACATAACATAAGAAATAGGAGCAGGAGTAGGCCAATTGGCCCCTCGAGCCTGCTCCGCCATTCAATAAGATCATGGCTGATCTGATCCTAACTGCCAATCTACTATCACAGAACCATCTCCTGAATCTAACAGAATTGGACACACGAAATAGGAGCAGGATCAGGCTACACGGCCCCTGGGCCCGCTCCGCTACCCACAGGGCCATGACCGATCCGAACCTAGATTCATGTCCAAATTCCTGCCCGCTCCCCGTACCCCTTAATTCCCTTTACTTCTAGGAAACTGTCTATTTCTGTTTCAAATTTATGTAATGATGTAGCTTCTACAGCTTTTTGGGGCAGCATATTCCATGGACCTACCACCCTCTGAGTGAAGTAGTTCCTCCTCATACCTCAGTTTTGAAAGAGCAGCCCCTTATTCTAAGACTATGCCCCCTAGTTCTAGTTTCACCCATCATCGGGAACATCCACCCGATCCAACCCCTTCACAATCTTCTATGTTTCAATAAGATCGCCTCTCATTCTTCTGAACTCCAATGAGTAGAGTCCCAATCTACCCAACCTCTCCTCATATGTCCATCCCCTCATCCCCGGGATTAACCGAGTGAACCTTCTTTGTACTGACGCGAGAGCAAGTATGTCTTTTCTTAAGTATGGACACCAAAACTGTATGCAGTATTCCAGGTGCGGTCTCACCAATACCTTGTACAACTGAAGCAATACCTCCCTATTTTTATATTCTATCCCCCCTAGCAATGAAAGCCAACATTCCATTGGCCTTCTTAATCACTTGCTGCACCTGCATACTAACCTTTTGAGTTTTGTGCACCAGGACCCCCAGATCCCTTTGTACTTCAGTACTTTCCAGTTTCTTGCCATTAAGATAATAACTTGCTCTACTATTTTTCCTGCCAAAGTGCATAACCTCACACTTTCCAGTATTGTATTCCATCTGCCAAATCTCTGCCCACTTACTTAGCCTGTCTATGTCCCCTTGCAGATTTTTTATGTCCTCCTCACTCACTACTTTCCCTCCTATCTTAGTATCATCTGCAAACTTTGATATGTTAAACTCGGTCCCCTCCTCCAAATCGTTAATATAGATTGTAAAGAGTTGGGACCCAGCACTGACCCCTGCGGAACAACACTAGTTACTGATTGCCAGTCTGAGAATGAACCATTTATCCCAACTCTCTGCCTTCTGTAAGATAGCCAATCCTCTATCCATGCCAGAATATTACCCCCAATCCCGTGATTTTTTTATCTTAAGCAATAATCTTTTGTGTGGCACCTTGTCAAATGCCTTTTGGAAGTCTAAAGACACCACATCCACTGGTTCCCCTTTATCCACCCTGTATGTTACTTCCTCAAAGAACTCCAGCAAATTTGTCAAACATGACTTCCCCTTCATAAAACCATGCTGACTTTGTCCTATTAAATTATGATTATCCAAATGTCTCCTTAATAATGGACTCCAAAATTTTACCTACCACAGATGTTAGGCTAACCGGTCTATAGTTTCCAGCCTTCTGTCTACTGCCCTTTTTAAATAAGGGTGTTACATTAGCAGTTTTCCAGTCTGCCGGGATCTTTGCTGAGTCCAGGGAGTTTTGGAAAATTATTACCAATGCATCCACAATCCCTACCGCCACTTCCCTCAAGACCCTAGGATGTAAGCCATCAGGTCCAGGTGATTTATCCGCTTTGAGTCCCATTATTTTACCGAGTACCACTTCCTTAGTGATTTTGATCGTGTTTAGCTCCTCCCCCCTATAGCCCCCTGTTTGTCCAGTGTTGGGATATTCTTAGTGTCCTCTACTGTAAAGACTGATACAAAATATTCATTCAGTGTTTTTGCCATCTCCATATTTCCCACCATTAATTTCCCGGTCTTATCCTCTAAGGGACCAACATTTACTTTAGCCACCCTTTTTCTTTTTATATAACTATAAAAACTCTTACTATCTGTTTTTATATTTTTTGCTAATTTACTTTCATAATCTATCTTCCCTTTCTTAATCAATCTTTGTTATTTTTTGCTGTCTTTTAAAGTTTTCCCAATCCTCTATCCTCCCACTAGATTTGGCAACCTTATAAGCCCTTGTTTTTAGTCGAATACTATCCTTAATTTCTTTACTTAGCCACGGATGACTGTCTTTTCTTTTACACCCTTTTCTTCTCAGTGGAATATATTTTTTTTGGAAGTTGTAAAATAACTCCTTAAATGTCCACCACTGATCATGTATCGTCTTACCCTTTAATCTATTTTCCCAATCCACTCTACTCAATTCCGTTCGCATACCTTCATAGTCTCCTTTATTCAAGCTTAGCAAGCTTGTTTGAGATCCAACCTTCTCACCCTCTAATTGAATATGGAATTCAACCATGTTATGGTCACTCATTCCAAGGGGATCCTTTACTAGGACATTTTGAATTAATCCGGTCTCATTACACAGGACCAGATCTTAGGCTGCTTGCCCCCTGGTCGGTTCAGTTACATACTGCTCAAGAAACCCATCCCTAATACACTCAATGAACTCCTCCTCAAGGCAGCCCTGCCCAATTTGATTTGTCCAATTAATATGATAGTTTAAAATCCCCCATAATTATAGATGTTCCCTTATTACAAGCCTCAACTATTTCCTGATTGATACGCCGTCCAACAGAGTTGCAACTGTTCGGAGGCCTATAGACTACGCCCACTAGTGTTTTTTCCCCCTTATTATTCCTTATCTCCACCCAAACTGTTTCATTATCCTGATCTTTGGACCCAATATCATTTCTCTGTATTACAGTGATTCCTTCCTTTATTAACATAGCCACCCCACCTCCCCTTCCTTCCTGCCTGTCCTTCCTGATCGTTAAATAACCTGGTATGTTTAATTCCCAGGCATTGTCACCCTGCAGCCATGTTTCTGTAATGGCCACAAGATCATACCCATATGTAGTTATTTGTGCCATTAACTCGTCTATTTTGTTACGAATGCTACGTGCATTCAGATAGAGAACTTTCAAATATGTTTTGTGACACTTAGTTCCTGCTTTTGCCCTTTTTATTACTTTACCTTTTACTCCATACCTTCATAATTCTATCAACACAAGTTTAAAAAAATAAAGAAAAAGTAATGCTGGTTAAAGATGAAAAAGGAATTAATCTTGTGGAGAATGAAGAAATGGCAGAGACTACTAAGACTTTAACACATAATCTAGGCTGATACTCTAGTACTGAGGGAGCACTGCACTGTCAGAGGTGCCCCCTTTTGGATGAGACGCTAAACCGAGGCCCTGTCTTCCCCCTCAAGCAGATGTAAAAGATTCGATGGCATTATTTAAAATAAGAGCAAGGATGTACTGGTGTTCTGGCCAGTTTTTATCCCTCAACCAACATCATTAAAACAGATTCTAATCATTATCTCATTGCTGTTTGTGGGACCTTGTGCGTAAATTGGCTGCTGCATTTTCTACATTACAAGAGTGGCTGCACTTCAAAAAGTACCAGTAAGATTAGAGACTGAAGTACTGCAGGTTATAATGGTGTGAGATGAATCTTGCCTGTTATTATTTTCTGTAATACTCCATGTGCTTAAACCTGAAATACCTAATGGTCAGTTTTAACTTGGGACAGGAATCGTGGCTGTGGGAGCTGAAGTGGGCTAAAATTCATCCGGCTCCGTGGAGTGTGAGGCCCAGGGAATTTTAACTCCGTTGCTTAAAAAGGGAGAAAGGGATAGACCGAGTAATTATAGGCCAGTCAGCCTAACCTCGGTGGTGGGAAAATTATTGGAAAAAATTCTGAGGGTCAGGATAAATCTTCATTTAGAAAGACACGGATTAATCAGGGACAGTCAGCATAGATTTGTTAAGGGAAGGTCGTGTCTGACGAACTTGATTTGAATTTTTTGAGGAGGTAACAAGGAGGGTCGATGAGGGTAGTGCATTTGATGTCGTCTACATGGATTTTAGCAAGGCTTTTGATAAGGTCCCGCATGGCAGACTGGTCACGAAAGTAAAAGCCCATGGGAGCCAAAGCAAAGTGGCAAGTTGGATCCAAAATTGGCTCAGAGGCAGGAAACAAAGGGTAATGGTCGAAGGGTGTTTTTGTGACTGGAAGGCTGTTTCCAGTGGGGTTCCGCAGGGCTCAGTACTGAGTCCTTTGCTTTTTGTGGTATATATCAATGATTTGGTCTTGAATGTAGGAAGTATGATTAAGAAGTTTGCAGATGATACAAAAATTGGCCGTGTAGTTGATAATGAAGAAGAAAGCTGTAGACTGCAGGAAGAATTTTCTCACCCAGAGGGTGGTGGGGGGTCTGGAACTCACTGCCTGAAAGGGTGATAGAGGCAGGAACTCTCATTGCATTTAAAAAGTACTTGGATATGCACTTGAAGTGCCGTAACCTACAAGGCTGCGGACCAAGTGCTGGAAAGTGGGATTAGGGTGGATAGCTCTTTGTCGGCCGGCACGGACAAGATGGGCCGAATGGCCTCCTTCTGTGCTTCTATGATTTCCAGGCGCTGTTGCATGCCCCAACACGGATTTGCACCCGTAGCCTGTCAGCAGGCGGGAGTGGAAAGTCGCAGGTGGTCAGGCTACTGCCGGGGACACACGGAAATGATCCCCGGCAAGATAAGTGAGGAAGGGGGGATCGGCAAAAATCACGATCGGGGTGGCGGGAGGGAGGGAGGAAGCCCAGGGGAAGGGAGGCCCAAGGTATCCTTGTGGAATCAGGAGGAGTACTTCTGGCCCACAAGGAATCTTTAAAAAGTAAGAAAAATACATTTACTTGGGCCGCCTTTGGCCACGATACTGCCTGCTACTCTCTTTCGCTGGCGGCTCCGAGACTTTGTGACCCTTAGTCAGCCTGCAGTTAAAATGACATGCACGTTTGAATGACGTCATTAAACCACAACTTCATCATATAAATTAGGCCCCCGCTTCTTTGGGCTGCCTCCCGTGCCTGATCGAAGGTAAATTAAGATTGTGGCGGGCGGGAACCCAGCGCGACTCCTCTCAACATCTTAACCCCTCACTCGCACCATTCCCACCGGGGGTGGGGGGAAGTCGTTAAAATCAGGGCTCTAGTTTGTATGAATATTTGCCATTCTGTGATGGATAAAGAGGTGTGGAAGATCGTCACAGGAGTTCCAACGATAGTCAACTGATGACGATAATTCGAGAGATCTAGTAAGGTTCCAGTGATAGAGTGGAAATCGCTTCTGAAGTCAAATTGTTCCAATAATCTGCCTGATACACGTTAAAATGGATAGTTCTCAATAGTGATAAGGTCCACATCTCCAATAATGAGGGAATATCCATACCCACATTTATTTATCTACTGTCTAACTCCTTTTTTCTAAGTTTTTTCCCTCTGTTTATTATATTTTAGCAGCATAGGCCACGACTGCACCAGTCCCAACCCAGTTGCTAATCTGTTAATAGACTCTCTCAAACTTGCAGTTGAGTTGACCACGAGGTGGTACTCAAAACAAACTTACACTATTATTTTATAAAATGTCATTTTGTCCTGTGGTTTTCTCCTTGCTCCCCCAGAGTATGCACCTTCCCAGGCAAACCAGGCTCCCTGGATGACGAAAGAGATAGTAAGATGAAGCAGAAAAAGGGGGCATATGACAGATGTCAGGTGAGAATACAAGTGAAAACCAGGTTGAATATAGAAAGTTCAGAGGGGAAGTGACAGCTAACATAAAACAGAATCCAAAAGCTAGTATCAGTAATGCTAACCATGAAACCATCGGATTGTCGTAAAAACCCGTCTGGTTCACTGATGTCCTTTAGGGAAGGAAATCTGCCATCCTTACCTGGTCTGGCCTATATGTGACTCCAGACCCACAGCAATGTGGTTGATTCTTAACTGCCCTCTGAAATGGCCTAGCAAGCCACTCAGTTGTAACAAACCGCTACGAAACACAATAAGAATAAAACCGGACGGACCACCCGGCATCAACCTCGGCACCAGTTACGGACATGACAACGTCACACCCAGCCCAGTCGACCCTGCAAAGTCCTCCTCACCAACATTTGGGGACTTGTGCCAAAACTGGGAGAGCTGTCCCACAGACTAGTCAAGCAACAGCCTGACATAGTCATACTCACAGAATCATACCTTTCAGCCAATGTCCCAAACTCCTCCATCACCATCCCTGGGTATGTCCTATCCCACCAGCAGGATAGACTCACCAGGGTGGCGGCACAGTAGTATACAGTCGTGAAGGAGTCCTCAACATTGACTCCGGACCCCATGAAGGCTCATGGCTTCAGGTCAAGCATAGCAAGGAAACCTGCTAATTACCACCTACCGCCCTCCCTCAGCTGATGAATCAGTACTCCTCCATGTTGAACACCATTTGGAAGAAGCACAGAGTAGCAAGGGCACAGAATGTACTCTGGGTGGAGGACTTCAATGACCATCACCAAGAGTGGCTCGGTAGCACCACTACTGACTGAGTTGGTCGAGTCCTGAAGGACACAGCTGCCAGTCTGGGCTTGCGACAGGTGGTGAGAGAACCAACATGAGGGAAAAACCTACTTGACCTCGTCCTCACAAATCTACCTGTCGCAGATGCATCTGTCCATGACATCATTGGTAGCAGTGACGAACGCATAGTCATTGTGGAGATGAAGTCCTGTCTTCACACTGAGGACACCCTCCATCGTGTTGTGTGGCACTACCATTGTGCTAAATGGGATAGATTCAGAACAGATCTAGCAGCTGAAAACTGGACATCCATGAGGTGCTGTGGGCCATCAGCGGAATTGTATTCCACCACAATCTGTAACCTCATGGCCCGGCATATCCCTCACTGTACCATTACCATCAAGCCAGGTGACCAACCCTGGTTCAATAAGGAGTGTAGAAGAGCATGCCAGGAGCAGCACCAGGCGTACCTAAAAATGATGTGCCAACCTGGGGAAGCTGCAACACAGGACTACATGCATGCTAAAAAGTGGAAGCAGCATGCTATAGACAGGGCTAAGCAATCCCACAATCAATGGATCAGATCAAAGCTCTGCAGTCCTGCCACATCCAGTCGTCAATGGTGGTGGACCATTAAACAAGTAACGGGAGGAGGAGGCCACATGAATGTCACCATCCTCAATGATGGTGGAGCCCAGCACGTGAGTGCAAAAGACAAAGCTGAAGCGTATGCAACCATCTTCAGCCAGAAGTGCCGAGTGGATGATTCATATCCACCTCCTCCTGAGGTCCCCACCATCACAGAAGCCAGTCTTCAGCCAATTTGATTCACTCCACGTGATATCAAGAAACGGCTGAGTGCACTGGATACAGCAAAGGCTATGGGCCCCGACAACATCCCGGCTGTTGTGCTGAAGACTTGTGCTCCAGAACTAGTCGCGCCTCTAGCCAAGCTGTTCCAATACAGCTACAACACTGGCATCTATCCGACAATGTGGAAAACTGCCCAGGTATGTCCTGGTCACAAAAAGCAGGACAAATCCAACCCGGCCAATTACCACCCCATCAGTCTACTCTCAATCGTCAGTAAAGTGATGAAAGGTGTTGTTGACAGTGCTATCAAGCGGCACTTACTCACTAATAACCTGCTCACCCATGCCCAGTTTGAGTTCCACCAGGACCACTCAGCTCCAGACCACATTACAGCCGTGGTCCAACCATGGACAAAGGAGCTGAATTCCAGAGGTGAGGTGAGAGTGACTGCCCTTGACATCAAGGCAGCATTTGACTGAGTGTAGCATCAAGGAGCCCTAGTAAAACTGAAGTCAATGGGAATCGGAGGGAAAACTCTCCACTGGCTTGAGTCATACCAAGCACAAAGGAAGATGGTTGTAGTGGTTGCTGGTCAATCATCACAGCCCCAGGATATCGCTGCAGGAGTTCCTCAGGGCAGTGTCCTAGGCCCAACCATCTTCAGTTGCTTCGTCAATTACCTTCCCTCCATCTTACGGTCAAAAATGGGGATGTTCGCTGATGACTGCACAGTGTTCAGCGCCATTCACAACTCCTCAGCTAATGAAGCTGTCCATGTCCGCATGCAACAAGACCTGGACGATATTCAGGCTTGGTCTGATAAGTGGCAGGTAACATTTGTGCCACACAAGTGCCAGGCAATGACTATCTCCAACAAGCAAGAGTCTAAACACCGCCCCTTGACATTCAACGGCATTACCATCGCCGAATCCTCCACCGTTAATATCCTGGGGTCACCATTGACCAGAAACTTAACTGGACCAGCCACATAAATACTGTGGCAACAAGAGCAGGTCAGAGGCTGGGTATTCTGCAGCGAGTGTCTCACCTCCTGACTCCCCAAAGCCTTTCCACCATCTACAAGGCACAAGTAAGGAGTGTGATGGAATAATCTCCACTTGCCTGGATGTGTGCAGCTCCAACAACACTCAAGAAGCTCGACACCATCTAGGACAAAGCAACCCATTTGATTGGCACCCCATCCACCACCTTAAACATTCACTCTCTCCACCACTGGTGTACCGTGGCTACAGTGTGTACCATCTACAAGATGCACTGCAGCAACTCGCCAAGGCTCCTTCGGCAGCACCTCCCAAACCCGCGACCTCTACCACCTAGAAGGACAAGGGCAGCAGGCGCATGGGAACACCACCACCTCTAAGTTCCCCTTCAAGTCACACACCATCCTGACTTGGAAGTATATCACCATTCCTTCATCGTTGCTGGGTCAAATTCCTGGAACTCCCTCCCTAACAGCACTGTGGGAGTACCTTCAACGCACGGACTGCAGCGGTTCAAGAAGACGGCTCACCACCACCTTCTCAAGGGCAGTTACGAATGGGCAATAAATGCTAGCCTTACCAGCGACACCCAGATCCCATGGACAAATAAAAAAAAGTCTTCTATAAGGATATAAATAGTAAACGGGTAGTAAGAGGAGGGGTGAGGCCGATTAGTGACCAAAATGGAGACCTACGCATGGAAGCAGAGGGCATAGCTGAGGTACTAATGAGTACTTTGTATCTGTCTTTACCAAGGAAGAAGATGCTGCCAAAGTCACAGTGAAAGAGGAGGTAGTTGAGATACTGGATGGGATAAAAATTGGTAAGGAGGAGGTATTGAAAGGCTGGCTGTACTTAAAGTAGATAAGTCACCAGGACCGGATGGGATGCATCCTAGGATGCTGAGGAAAGTAAAGGTGGAAATTGCGGAGGTACTGGCCATAATCTTCCAATCCTCCTTGGATACGGGGGTGGTGCCAGAGGACTGGAGAATTGCAAATGTTACACCCTTATTTAAAACAGGGTGTAAGGATAAACCCAGCAACTACAGACCAGTCAGTTTAACCTTGGTAGCAGGAAAGCTTTTAGAAATAATAATCCAGGACAAAATTAACAGTCGCTTGGACAAGGATGGATTAATTAAGGAAAGCCAGCACGGATTTGTTAAAGGCAAATCGTGTTTAACTAACTTGATTGAAATTTTTGATGAGGTAACAGAGAGGGTTGATGAGGGTAATGCGGTTGTTGTGGTGTACATGGACTTCCAAAAGGCGTTTGATAAAGTGCCACATAATAGGCTTGCTAGCAAAGTTGAAGCCCATGGAATAAAAGGGACACTGGCAGCATGGATACGAAATTGGCTAAGTGACAGGAAACAGAGATTAGTGGTGAACGGTTGTTTTTCAGACTGGAGGAAGGTATACAGTGGTGTTCCCCAGGGGTCGATACGAGGACCACTGCTTTTCTTGATATATATTAATGACTTGGATGTGGGTGTACAGGGCACAATTTCAAAATTTGCAGATGGCAGAAAACTTGGAAGTATAGTGAACAGTGAGGAGGATAGTGATAGACTTCAAGAGGACATAGTCAAGCTGGTGGAATGGGCGGACACGTGGCAGATGAAATTTAACACAGAAAAGTGCGAAGTGGTACATTTTGGTAGGAAGAACGAGGAGAGGCAATATAAACTAAAGGGTACAATTCTAAAAGGGGTGCATGAACAGAGAGACCTGGGGTTATATGTGCACAAATCATTGAAGGTGGCAGGGCAGGTTGAGAAAGTGGTTAAAAATGCATACGGGATCCTGGGCTTCATAAATAGAGGCATAGAGTACAAAAGCAAGGAAGTTATGATGAACCTTTATAAAACACTGTTTCAGCCTCAAGTGGAGTATTGTGTCCAATTCTGGGCACCACACTTTAGGAAGGTTGTGAAGGCCTTCGAGAGGGTGCAGAAAAGATTTACGAGAATGGTTCCAGGGATGAGGGACTTCAGTTACATGGATAGACAGGAGAAGTTGGGGTTGTTCTCCTTGGAGCAGAGAAGATTGAGAAGAGATTTGATAGAGGTGTTCAAAATCATGCGGGGTCTGGACAGAGTAGATAGAGAGAAACTGTTCCCATTGGCAGAAGGGTCGAGAACCAGAAGACACAGATTTAAGGTGATTGGCAGAAGAACCAAAGGCGACAGGAGGAAAAACGTTTTTACGCAGCGAGTGGTTAGGATCTGGAATGCACTGCCTGAGAGGATGGTGGAGACAGACTCAGTCGTGGCTTTCAAAAGGGAATTGGATAAGTGCCTGAAAGAAAAAAATTGCAGGGCTATGGGGAAAGGGCGGGGGAGTGGGACTAGCTGAAGTGCTCTTGCAGAGAGCCAGCTCGGGCTCGACAGGCTGAATGGCCTCCTTCTGTGCTGTAACTATTCTATGATTCTAACACGTCTACTTTCTTGTCACAATTAACAGCTGGTGCAAAATATAGCCATTTATGAGAAAAGGAGGAAAGTATTCCCCCAAGAGATCAAACTTTGCTGAGATTGTTAATTATTTTCAGCTGCATTGTGTGCGCAGTGTGTAGTCAATATTCCTTCCATTAAAGCATCAGTTTAGGAGTTTCCGAAGTGGATAATTGCAGGAGAAAACTAATCCACAGCCACTACTGTCTTTCCAGGCACATTTATATTAAAAAATATTGACTGGTATTGTCACCTTGATATTTTATTAAATAGTTTGTGGATCCCCCTTGGCCTTTCTCATAGTACGTTTCTCTTATCTGTCTCTGTTATGTCTGTGTTGCTGCTTCTCTTTGTCTCTTTCACATTCTGATTTGCTGTGTCTCTCTTTTCTGTGCATTTCTGTTTTTGTTCTCACTTCTTTTGTTTGGGGTGGGAGTTGGTGGGTGGTGTGGTGCGTGGTATGGTGTGGTGTGGCAGGGAAGGGAGCTGTTGAGGGCTGCAGGTCAGATGTTCCATTGGTCAGTGCATGAAAAATGGAGCTTGAGATCTCAGAAGCACCCTTCACACCCCTCCCACTTTACCCGGTCTCTCAACATGATAGATATGAACTGGAAAATATCATAAACTTTGCTGCTAATTTCCACCCTTCCCTCGCCTTCACATGGTCCATCTCCGACTCATCCCTTCCCTTCCTCGACTTCTCTGCCTCCATTTCTGGGGATAGGCTATCGCCCAATATCTACCATAAGCTCACTGACTCCCACAGCTACCTAGGGTAGACTTCCTCCCACCCCGCTCCTTGTAAGGTCTCAATTCCATTCTCTCAGTTTCTCTGTCTCTGTCGCATCTGTTCTGACGATGCCACCTTCCATACCAGTGCTTCTGATATGTCTTCCTTTTTCCTCAACTGAGGCTTCCTCTCTACCGTGGTTGACTGGGCCCTTGACCGTACCCATTCCATTTCCGACACTTCAGCTCTCATCCCTTCCCCTCCCTCCCAGAAGCACAATAGGGTTCCCCTTGTCCTCACCTTCCACCCCACCAGCCTCCACATTCAGCGGATCGTCCTCCGCCATTTCTGCCACCTCCAGTGTGATGCCACCACCAAATACATCTTCCCCTCCCCTTTCAGAATTCCGAAGGGACACCCTGGTCCAGTCCTCAATCAATCCAATACCCCCTCCCCTTCCTACGGCACCTTCCCGTGCAAGCTCAGGAGAAGCAACACTTGCCCATTTACCTCCTCCCTTCCTACCGTCCAGGGCCCCAAACACTCCTTCCAGGTGAAACAGCGATTTACTTGTACTTCTTTCAATTTAGTATTCTGTATTTGCTGCTCACGACGCGGTCTCCTCTACATGGGGGAGACCGAACACAGATAGGATGACCGCTTTGCGGAACACCTCCAGTCAGTCCGCACGCATGACCCCGAGCTTCCGGTCGCCTATCATTTTAATTCTCTGCCCCACTCCCACTCTGCGCTCTCTGTCCTCGGCCTCCTACACTGTACCAATGAAGCTCAATGTAAGCTCGAGTAACAGTATCTCATCTTTTGATTAAGCCTTCTGGACTCAACATTGAATTCAACAGTTTCAGATCATAACCTCTGCCTCCATTTTTTCAGATGGCAGCCGTTGCTGATGATTCTGCTGTTCCCATTTACACTTCCTCTCGACCCATCTTTTGTTTCTTTACTTGTTCCATTACCATCTCCTTTTGCCTTGCACCATCATCCCTTTTGTCATTTAATCTCTCCTGCCTTCCACCCTATCACAGACCTTCCCTTTTGTTCTTTCCTCCCCTCCCCGCTTTCCCAGCCTCTGTGTTTGCTTAAAACCTGCTACATCTCTAACTTTTTCCAGTTTTGATGAAAGGTCATCGACCTGAAATGATAACTCTGTTTCTCTCTCCACAGATGCTGCCTGACCTGCTGAGTATTTTCAGCATTTTCTGTTTTTATTATATATGATTGATATCAGGTTGCATACTTAACCTGATACTAATATAGTGAACCAATATTCTACCAATGCCATGGCACATCTAAATGTTTTTTTGGTCAGACGGGTATCTGGCACGTGTGGAAACCCATCAACATATTCAAGAGGCTCAATGAAAATACTGAGGAATCTGTGCCTATAGAGTTTCTAATTGTCTGAAACGGAGTGCACACCTCTTGTAGAGACATAGTACACTTACCCAACTCCAGAAACCTTAGATACAGGCTGGCAGAGAAAATGCTTAGTAGAGACCCCCAAGTATGTGCAGTTTGGGTACTGCTGGAATTCAGCCAACTAAAACTGGTAAGCTTCCCACTGCGTGCCCAGCTAAAACCACTCTACCCATTAAGGATATTAGTTTTCAGGGTTACCTGGAGCCAAGTGGGAAGAACCCCAGACCCCATTAACATGTCTATCCCTCAAGTTTCCATTAGCAAGAAATACTTGCTGGTCAATCATCACCAATGTCCTGGAGTACTGTGAATCTGCCTGGTTCAGATATCGGATTATTGAATCTGCCGCAGAGGGTGACTTTGGTCAAAATTTCCATCGGCAAACATGTCATCTTGGAGCCACTTAGGCCTCACAGATGTCCTGGTTACCTCCATCCCAAGGAGGATAGTCATTAGTCAAGAGATACTATAGACATACTCCCAGATTTCAAACTCCACCCCCCTACCTCACTTCACCCTCCGCCCTCATTGGAACACTTAACAGATTATATAACTCCTTCGCATTATTATTAGTATAATGAAAATCAAGGTAATTTTCCTTTTGTATCTTAAAGTCAATGCAAAATTACACCAGTTACAAGTTTGCAAATTGTATAACTCTTTCTGCTGTTGTATAAGCTGATGTTACATGACTAGAAACTTAGATACTTAATTCAAGTATAATAAAAGAGACAAACCTTAAAATAAATATTAGGCATATTTGTAAGGGATACCAATGTCCACAGGGAAGGAGGAGGAGATTAGCAGCTTGACCTGAAGGGGTGAGACAGGAGAAGGGTGACCGCACAAATTGATGGGGGAAGGGAGGAGCATGCTAACATGAACTTGGGGAGAGGGAGAAGAGTGTCAATATGAATGGAGGGAAGGGATAGAAAATGCCAGCATGAACTCGTGGAGGAATGCTTCTACTATACAAGTGACAAAATGTTCAGTGTACCTGCCATTTAAGTTACAACAGCCCCATGCCCCACTACATTTTCAATATAAGTACATATCATAGGCCTATATTCAGTGCTGGTTTTGAAAATGTTGGTCAGCTTTTACTCATTTTCGAGGTTGGCATGTATGTGGACCCTCCGGATCATATTCCTTGTGGACCTGTAACTGTTTCTGGGATGTTTAGTCTAATATGGCACTTTATTCTCCTGCAATCCTGATATTTTATTTATGTGGAAAGAGCCCCTACCTGGTACCTGTTGTGAAAGAGCAGTTATATCCTCCATGTACATTGCAAGTACATCCATTCAGAAGAATGCACTAATATGATGCAAAGTGAGCATGTAGTACATTAAACAGTGTTCAAATAAAGGTTTGTCAATCCTCCAGATTGATGCCTATCTTCTCATGCATCAATGCAGCAGGGTTAGCTACTTTGACTGTATTCTCATGTAGGCTTCTACCTTAGATATTAACCAAACCTTCTCTTTCAGATGCTGACTAACCTTTTGGGTATTTCCAGCAATTTCTATTTTTGTTGCAAGCTTCCAGTAGTCACAGTTTTCTTCATTTGAGAATCAGCTTGTGTTAACATGTCCATCACATTTAAAACAGAGATGAGAAGGAATTTCTTCTCTCAGAGGGTCGTGAATCTTTGAAATTCTCTACCCCAGAGAGCTGTGGAGGTGGAGTCATTGAATATATTCAAGGTGGAGATAGACAGATTTTTGAACTATAGGGGAGTCAAGGGTTATGGGGAGCGGGCGGGAAAGTGGAGTTGAGGCCAAGATCAGATCAGCCATGATCTTGTTGAATGGCGGAGCAGGCTCGAGGGGCCAAATGGCCTAACTCCTGCTCCTGTTTCTTATGTTCTTATTGGCTACCATAATGCCTGGACAGAGATATGATCAAAATTACAAGTCCAGCATGTTACAATTTGGGAATTACTGCATGGCTAAAATTAATTGAATCTGCAATTACTGGGTTAACTGCTGATCTTCCTCCACTGTTGTTAAAATTTTACTTCCCTGTTACACTCGCATGAGAAAATGTGAAAAGTCTTTATTACTGCCCAACAACACTCAGGCCAAGTGTGACATCAACTGCCTGACATTAGGAAGGTATTCAAATGAATGCCAGGCAAATTATAAACCCCATGATGCTTGTGCACTGATCAGATATCCTATATTAACAAAAACAATTGATAGACAGCAAGAATCAAGCAATCCTCTTGCTGTTTCTAGGCAGTTATGATGAACGATTACATCTGAAACATTAACCGCTCTCTGTTTATTTTCAGCATATAGTGTTTTTCTCCCTTTTTCCTATTGTGTAATAGTTTTATTCCATCAACACAAAATCAACAGAAATCAAGCTGTGCTGACATGTGGTAAACTTTCTCAAAGAAAGTCCAAGAAGTGTACGTATTATCTCAGCTACCTTTTTACTATGCAGTTTGAAGTCTGCCTGGTGCCTGCTAGTAATGATTCGTTGCAACACTCAAATTATGTGTTCAGTCACATTTTTTTCTTTTCTCCCCGGAGTTCAACAATAGATAATTATAGAAATCTTGTCCCCCAGAGTCTAAAAAGCTCTGTTGTTATCCATAGTCGAGCTCCCTTGTTTTAGCCATAGAATATGGACTACGCAATTGATATGGGTTGCAGCTGAAAAAAACATGAACCACCTTAGCAGAATTTGATCTCTTAAGGGAATATTTTTCTCTTTTTATATAAAGACTTAACTCTATACTTAGTCATGTTTAACAGCCGCCAATCAAAGTGGCAGGTGCTCCCAATTTACTGGCAGATAAGGTGCAACATGAATTAAATAACAGGAATTACACAAAAATAGCCAATCACGACACAGCTGTAGAGTTGTAAAGCTAACGATGATAAATGATGCAAATGTAGTAAATCCAGCTGTGTCGTAAGCAAAAGTTGGAGTATTTTTAAGTGATTGCACGCAATGTTCGGAAAGCCTGGTTTAATGATCGGAACCTGAAGGTTCTGCTGCAACTCTTATTTGAAAACCAACATGGCATTTTAAGGAGCTGTGTTGCGTGGCAGTAGATAAGTAACTGGGCCAGCTCTAAGTTGAGTGTTTCATGAACCTGGAAGGAGATCTGCAAGACGTTCCATGACTTGAAGAACAGCACCGAGATAAAGCAAGAATAATACTGTAAGTTCAGACTGCCCTAACATAAAGAGGAAGAGTACTTATTTTTATGAATTTAAAAGTCACACACCCTGATATTCCTCTCTGTCGCACCTGGGGAACTCTTGTTTCCCTGGTGCTGCAGAGAGGAACCGGGATGGAGACCTATTGGGTGCTTAGAAGTCCCGAATGTTCTTGGTGTCCAGAGCCCCAAGAATTCTTAATCTGGCTCTGCAGGGAGGACTGAACAGTACAAGTTAAGGGAGGATGGAGAAGGTGCAGCTGGTCAACCATACCTATGGGCTCAGGGAAAGGCAGAGAGAAAGCTCATCCCTTACCTCACAGACCGAATTTTAAAAGGCACCATATCCTAGGAAAGTATGTAAGTACTCTTCCTCTTTCTGTTAAGGTATACAGGGGGACACGGGGTGTTTGGAAAGCAGGTCTGCACCACACTTTGTGAAAGATGAGATAACCTTATGGAGTTTAGTTTCCGTTTCGGGCGCAATCAGGAAATTGCGCCAAAATGCACTTGAAATTGCGCTGGTTAGGTTACACTTCAAGTTTCCACTAAAATTAATTTGTGTAATCACAAACGTTGAATTTTCCATGAACCGGTGCAATCGGGCAGCGTAATAGAACGTAATTGGTTCTTTTTTCCCTTCCATTACAAAGTATGCCTTGATGTATTTAAGTGTGGTAACCTGGTGCAGTTTTATTAATCCGGCTGAAAATGGGTTTATCACCAAAAATAAGCATTTTTAATAAGGGTGTCCAGTCCCCCGCCTGTGAGTAATCTGATTTAAAATCACTGAAAATGAAATTTAAAAAAATATACTGAACCATTTAATAGTTTCATTGGTGTATATTAGTCAGTTTGTTAGTAAATTAAATATTTTTTGATATGAAAAACTTTTAAAACGTGCCGACCAGCACTTGTGTGGCTAAGAAAATGAGCACAATTTGAAGAGCCTTCCCGAACCAGCGCAATCGACGGAATCTTGCAACTTTGACCTGGAGCCATGGCCAGTTTTGTGGGCTGGTCTGATTCGGGCAAATTGAATCTTGAACCAACACAAAAGATTGCTGAAAACACGACCGCAAGTGGTTTTGTGTGTAACTCACCTATGTTTTAATTTCCCTGATCTATTGTGCTGGAATTTGGGTCAAAACTTGCAGAAACAAGTGGAAACCTCCCCTGTATATGTCTTAGCTGTTTAAGGGGGAGTCATGGGTGGCCATGTGGTACACCATCCAGCTGGGGGCAGGATGTTGGGGAGAAAATAAGATTCTCAGAGCCTAGATGAAGTTCAAAAACACACAGTTTATTGACAAAGTACTTTGGGAGCCGGAGTCAAAAAGGTCCCGTGACCTTTGTAACATCCTTCTCGTTTAACCTTTGTTCAGTACAGCTTATATTCAATATTTCTGGCTACATGCCATCATACATCGATTTTCGTCCAATTATATGGTATTACATTAATCACCTGATTATATTTTGCCTTTATCTATATTTATTTGGCAATAATCATAAAAGCAGTTACATCTTGTTACACCTTTTTGAGCATAGTCTAATCCCACGGTTTACTACTGTATGTTATCTGTGATTGGCACTGTGCCTATGGTCTCTAGCTAACTCTGTAAAAGGCCTCTTTCAATATCGTTTATTAAACACTGAACCCTCCCTCAAAAATCTGTCTGGCAGCTGTAAGCTTATCTATTCCTTGTCTCAATTTGCAAAACCTTCACTGCTCATGGTTTTATTGCAAATTGTGTAGAAATTGAATTTGACCATTCCAAATTAACCCTTTCAGTCCCTCCTGTTTGGTCCCGGATCAAGCTTTTTATCCCGGGAACCAATTACCTTGCCTTTGTTACCATCCCCGGAAGGTGGTCAGGTTGTAACCTGACGTTTGCCATTCCTTTTTATCCCCACTCACATCCACCTGGTAGGTCCCTCCTGTTGTTTGAGCTCCCATCCTGAGACCATTCCTGGAAGAGTTTTGATTTAAATACCATGCTGCCATCTCTGGCTCATTAAATGGTACTGGTCTTAAAGGGATCCCTTCCTGTGCATGTATAGGAACGTGTGCACATACCCAACATTTAGATACATTACTTCGTTTTGCATAGGTATAAGACATATACAGAAATGTGTTTACATTTAATTCTCGTTTCAACCGTCTGTTTGATTTCTCTTTTTGATATTTCTGGGCTGTGGGACACCGTAAGTCAACTAGGCAAGGAGTATCCCCGCATGGGACAGTCCAATTACTCCTGCCAGTTATATAAGTTCTTGAATCTTTGGTAAGCCAGGCTGTAGTGTCGGTTTCTCGCTCCAGCTTCCACTCCTCTCCATCTCTTTCATCAGGGGCTGGGCAGTAAATCGTGTCTTGGTCACACAATCGTATTGGATCTTGTTTCCGAAGAAGGCACTTGTATTTCAACGAGGCAATGTCCGTAGCGCATATTGCGATTACACTAATACACATAAGCAATTTCATCTTATTACTCTAAATTAACAACGTCCCAAAGGCTATATCGCCAACCTAACTATTTGTTGCTTGTAGATTCTGTTCTTCCTGTGAGGGTGTAATAATACAATTGTTAGTTTGGTTCTCCAATCACAACCATTTGGATTTTTATCCTTTACTTCCTGTCTTTCTCTAACCTGCTGTCTCATTTCTTTTAACTGCTTGCTTAATTCAAGGACATATCGGCGGATCCTATCCTGTAAGGGTCCTAGTTCCTCTCCCCCCGTGATAATTCCATAAGGGAGTTGCATTGCTCGCCCTGTCATTAATTCATAGAGAGATAAGCCTGTCGTTCGATTAGGGATAGCTCGCAATTTCATCAGGACTGCGGGCAGAGCATCTACCCAAAATTGGTGAATTTCACTGAGCCTTTGCTAATGCGGTTTTTAGGGTTCGGTTCATTCGCTCCACCATCCCAGAGCTCTGAGGACGGTAGGGAATGTGGAATTTTTGTTTTATTCCCATCCATGCGCAGATATTCTTTACTACCGTTCCCGTGAAATGGGTTCCCTGGTCAGAGTCGATTTGAATAGGAACCCCCCCACCTCGGTATTATTTCTTCTGCCATTATCCCGGGCCACTGTGGTAGCTGTGCAGTTTCGTGTGGGAAAAGCTTCCACCCATCTTGTGAATGGATCTATTATCACTAAGCAGTATACCCTTCCCCTTGAGATCGGTAGGGGTCCCGTAAAGTCTATTTGTATCTTTTCCCAGGGACCCCTTATTCAAATTCAATTCATTGTTCCGGTGTTCCAATTCTGCCCCGCCTGGGGTATCCTCTGTTTCTTCTATCTTTCCTGATGTTACCCCGCCTGGGGTCTCCTCTACATTGCTTTGGATCTTCTCTTTCGGTGTGCTCAATTAATTTGTTGGTGCTGGTTAGTCATAGGCATGAGTACCCAATTGGCTTATGTATCTTACTACATAGGTTACATATATCAAATACACTATCATTACAAGTTGGAGAACTACCAGAGCGTGTGAAATAATACAAATCTAAGGGTGTGCTGATGTATTACGCCCAATATCCCACCAGTGTGAGTTGTCCCCTATGCTGTCAATTTCAATATCTATTCTCGAATTGTCTTGCTCCACAACATAAAAATGCTTTAGGGAGGAGTTCAGTCGCGTCACAAGCTTACTGAATTCCTCAGACAACAGGGGAATGTAGTATCCGAATTGTGCCACATAATTGTGTAGCTCATACTTAAAAACGTGTTGGTTGATGGGCCAGGTCCTGTTAGACCCATAAGCATGGTAATTGTGGTAGTGGTGACACAGGAGGCACCACTAAAACCATCTCATACTGGATTCGCACTGGTTTTTCCCACGCTCTGTTACCTACAAAACACAATTATTACAGTCACAGTTAAATTCAGTCTTACAATCATTTCCATCGACATTACAGTTTAACATCTAGTCAACAAATCATGGACTTAAAAGATTCTCCAGATCTCTCTTTTACTCATATCCATCTTGTGGATAATTCTTACTAAACATGATTTCTCCTTAGCCCTCAATTGTCCCAATCCAGATTCCATGTAACTCTCCACTTCAACTTCAATTTCAATCCCTCTAACAGGTACCAGTGTATTTAACTCTATTCTGATTGTTTCATTAATTAGATAGTTTCTCGACGGAGTATGTGTCAATGCTTTAAAAGTTGTCTCGCTCTCCTGAACCACATTAACCATTTCATGTTTTGCTGTTATCAAGTAACTGAGCATGTCTGAGACCCGTTCTTCAGTGCAGATTCAACATACATTCCCGGATGGCAACTGCCTCACATGTAACAAATCACATTTGCACACTCATATCGGTATCTCCACATCATGCCACATGTGCCTTTCTCGGGCTTTCAGGTATCTTATCAAAAGATTGTCTGGAGGTCTTTGTTCATCTTCCTCTGCATGGTCCCGATGTCTTGGGTAGTGGCCAGGCTATCAAATTCAGTTTCCTTAAAAAGTTCATTATAGGCAGGGACACAAATGTCTCCAAGAGAAAGCTATCAATTTACTATTCTTAACTACACTTTCCTGACTTTCACCAAAAAGTTTGGAAAATTCTCAATTGGTGGTGTAATTCTCCTGTTTCTATCTCACCCTCAATCACTTCCTTTCTCCATTTTACACATCCTATTAATTACCATTCATATCTCATTCATGAGCCCTGGAGGAACTTTACTGTCCAGTACAATATTTAAGATTGAAAACATAGATCAAACATTCTCACGTGGTCCAAGTTATTAATACTTTTTATTTATCATTATTTTAGAGGATCTTTTATTTTTCCAAAAGTAACCCAATATATAGTGCCTGAGTTCATTTTGTCATTTCAAAATTATCCCGAAATCCAAACTGCAGTACTGTTGAACTGACAGGTTTTGTCAATGTTCAATTTCATTTCTATAACTTAAACAGCTGTCAGTGGAAAGGGTTAACTCCTTTGCAGGGTTTTTTTTTATGAAGGCGGAGCGAAACATTGTCAGACGCACGTAATTGCGTCATTTCACGTAACTGAACACGAACAGAAAAAAAATAAACCAAACCAGTACATGCTTGTAGAAAACCATAAATTACATCATATTTCTTATTGTCCTTTCTTCAGATGTCTTTCCAAAATACTGTAAAAACATTGAATATAACTGGAGAAAAATTAGTTTTCACATTTAAGCTAAGCAAATCAAATCAAACAGCTTTGGAAGATTTCACCATAGCAACCGCGACTCCAAGGTTAAATCTTAGACCGAAACTTAATCTTTGTTAAACAAACCTTTGTTGTTCTTCTCAGTTTTACACACCAGCTTGACTCAAATTGTAGTTCAAAGTTTTTTTTTCCTCTAATTCTTGGGGCACAATTTATTGCAGCCACACATCGTGGCATTGCCTTCGCTACTGGATCCCTCTTTAACTAACTGTTGAATCGGCTCTGCTTTCCCTGCAAAGTCTGATATAAAACTCCTGTCTATCCCTGACAGTAAAAGCGAATTTCCCTTGTGATTCCTCTTTAATGGTATGGACCAGAACCCGTTCTGTATCCAAGACTGTAAATATTTTAAAGTCTGGTTTCAGACCATTAAATATCAATGTGGTCTACACAAATTTACACCAACCAGAATTTCACCGTGCACAATAAAAGTCTTGTTTTAATAGGTTAATTAACCTCAATAACTCCAATTCAATCTAGATCAAAATTTTCTTTTAAACTAACCAGTATCAAAGATAAAGAAAGAAACCATAGCCACATTAACAAAGAAACAATTACCCATTCCTTGTAGACATTCAAATTCATTTTTTCTTCCAGGCACATTGGCAACTGTGACTTCAAGGCTGAAGCTTATTTTTTGTAAAACAATTAACAAACTCAAAACAACAAAACAAGTTTTCAAAGGGTTAAACAGTTTTTCCTTTAACTTCTGTCCTGTTCTTAAGTATTCATTCTCCTGTTGTAGCTCTAAGATTTTCTTGTTTTGTCTCATCAAACCCACATGTAGATCTCGTACCTTCCTGGTCACTACGACCAGTTGGTGTACTAAGATCACTCCTGCTTTCTTAATCCTTTTCTGTTTCTGTCTCATCCACCACTCCCTCTGAGTGGCAGGTGACTGGAACGGATCCCATCCGTCCTTAATCATCTTTTCCACCATACCCTTCCGGTCATCTGCATAGAACCTAGTAAGGGACCCTTCTGGCCCCCAGTCTAGTCCTTTCCCTGATGCCATCTATAGTCCGACGTCAGTCCTCTACTGCGTTCCTCTAATCGGGCTGGTCTAGGAAACCTAGTCTGACTACAATCTTACCCTACTTCTGTTGTGTCTCGCTAGGCGACAGATTTTCCTTCGAATAAAAAGTTCGTGACACTTCGGTTACTCAATCACACCTCTGACTTTGCCTCCCGGAGTGCTTTGGAGCCTCTACGCCTACTTTATGGTCCTGGCCTTCACGTGGGGCATTTGCCCTCTTAATAACCGGCCTGAGGCTAGGCGTATGAGACAGGCACTCCCCTTGTCCGCTGGGCTTAATCAGGTCTTACCCTTCTCGACATATATCGCTACAACAGTTCTGCCTTAATTACTTTATATCATTCAAATGTCCTCAAATTATGTACTCTTACTTTCATTCAATCCACACACTCAGTTAATCCTGGCCTTCGCGTGGGGCATTTGCCCTCTTAACAACCAGCTCAGGCTGAGTGTGCCTTATTCAACATCCACAGTCACCATTTACTCACTTTCTCTCTCTCTCTCTCTCTCTCTCTCTTACATCTACTCACTGTGTGTGTTTTCTCACTTCTCGCAACTCTTTCTCATTCGGAGTGCTACGATGCTGTTACTCCGCGTTCCCAGATGACACAATTGTTGGACGGTCAAAATTTTGACTGCTCGTCCGAGTTCACTGGTACAAACGGTCTGTCAACCTCGCAGCACCCTGCTCGCAGCGCCAAATTGTTGGGGAGAAAATAAGATTCTCAGAGCCTAGATGAAGTTCAAAAACACACAGTTTATTGACAAAGTACTTTGGGAGCCGGAGTCAAAAAGGTCCCGTGACCTTTGTAACATCCTTCTCGTTTAACCTTTGTTCAGTACAGCTTATATTCAATATTTCTGGCTACATGCCATCATACATCGATTTTCGTCCAATTATATGGTATTACATTAATCACCTGATTATATTTTGCCTTTATCTATATTTATTTGGCAATAATCATAAAAGCAGTTACATCTTGTTACACCTTTTTGAGCATAGTCTAATCCCACGGTTTACTACTGTATGTTATCTGTGATTGGCACCGTGCCTACGGTCTCTAGCTAACTCTGTAAAAGGCCTCTTTCAATACCGTTTATTAAACACTGAACCCTCCCTCAAAAATCTGTCTGGCAGCTGTAAGCTTATCTATTCCTTGTCTCAATTTGCAAAACCTTCACTGCTCATGGTTTTATTGCAAATTGTGTAGAAATTGAATTTGACCATTCCAAATTAACCCTTTCACAGGACAAGCTGTTTATCGATCGAGGCTGCCTCAGCTAGGTGGAATGTGGCATGATAGAGGTAGCTTGCAGTGAGATCTATGGGAATCTCCCAGCTATCATCCCGAGATGAACTGGGGGGCAGGAGAGGGGTGGATGACCTGTCCACAGGGGCTGTAATTCAGCCTCTGCCAGATGGAGCACAATACATGAAACTACAATTGGTGCAAGGGATCATAATTGCCAGGCATAGGGGTTGCACATCTCTCGGGCTGGTTTCTACGTAGCTTGTGGATGTCTGGGTTCTGAGGGAGGATCGGCAGTCACGGTGCTGCATCCAGTTTCAGTGCATGGTCTTCACGAGCACATTGTGCAGCTCAGATGTGAGGGATCTACTCTGGGAATGAGGGGTGAGATATGTGTCAGCTTTGACTCAGTTGGTAGCACTTTGCCACTGAGTTAGAAGGTTGTGGGGTTAAGACCCCCTCCAGAGACTTGAGCACAAAAATCTATGTTGATATTCCAGTACAGTACTGAGGGAGTGCTGCATTAATATTCAGGAAATGGTCAAATACAACCACAGATAAATAATGAGAAAATAATCAGCAGCATTTATTTTTTCAATAAGTATATATTTTATAAATTAAGTTCAAATGGGGTCCATAAAGCAAGACTGCATATTGGACTGGTCAGCTGTGGCTCAGTGGGTAGCACTCTCACCTCAGAGTCAGAAGGTTGTGGGTTCAAGTCCCACTCCAGGGACTTGAGCATAAAAATCTATGCTGACACTCTAGTACAGTACTGAGGGAGTGCTGCACTGTTAGAGGTGCTGTCTTTTGGATGAGACATTAAACCTACGTAAAAGATCCCATAGCACTACTTTGAGGAAGAGCACGGGAGTTATCCCCGGTGTCCTGGCCAAAATTTATCCCTCAATCAACATCACAAAAACACATTATCTGGTCATTATCACATTGCTGTTTGTGGGAGCTTGCTGTGTGCAGATTGGCTGCCGTGTTTCCTACATTACAACAGTGACACTCCAAAAGTAAAGCACTTTGGGATGTCCTGAGGTCGTGAAATGCGCTATATAAATGCAGATCTTCCTTTTTTTTGTCTCATTTTGGGATTTTTAATCTTTCTTAATGATTTGTATCTCCCTCGCCTTACTAAGTGTTTCAGTCTGTATTCAAAATTATTGGAGAAGCGCACATGAGGGCATCTACAAAAGACACAAAATCTAGTTTGGAGCCCGTGGGAACGACGAGGGGGGTTCTCTTGTTATACGCCGAAGTTATGCTATCGTATAATTAGATATTGGGCAATACGGGCACACTCTTGAACATAAGACACTCAGACTGCTTATGGGAATGATCAGCACCTCTATACCCAAGCGAATATATAAGGTAAATGCAAAACTTGAAACACATGTTTTTGGGCTGGATTTTACCAACCTTGGCGGGTCCGGGGCGGGCGACGTCCTTGGCGAGTCCCGATTCCGCAGCTGTGTGGATCCGGGCCTCTGACATGATTTTACGATGATTGGGCTTGTTAAGCCTACCCTGCGAGGTTCCCAGCTAATTAAAAGGAAGAGGGTCTGATGACATCATCTGATGACGCGTCATCAGCCGGTTTCCTTAAAGGGGCCATATCCAAATTCATTTTGACAGTTGTGCTGTCAGTGTTCTGCTGCAAACTCTGACAAAGGTGCACGGCTGCACCCAGGCTCTCCCATGACTCCCTTTATATGCTTATGGAGGGAGTCACAGCACACAGGGAGGTTCTCTTCCCTTCCCATGGGAAGAAGAGACCTCCCCAGGAGACCAATGCAGCCTGGTTGCGCATTGCACAGGAGGGCACAAGCAGGGATGTCGTCAGGAGTGCCTTGCTGCAGTGGCGCAAACCTTTCAATGATCTTAGTAGATCACAAAACATTACTGCAAAGCCACACTCAGCCTCATCCTGCTGTGCCACTCATCACATCCCCATCACTCTTCCTTCCCTACCCTACTCCTGCACATCCTTACACCAGCTTACCTTGCACCTCCACCTATCCCTCTCTATCGACATTATCACTTCCCCATCTCAAAAGCCACCCCTCACACTCACCCTCATCCTAGTCCAATCATACCAACTAACAACACACAAGGGTAGGAAGTTGGATGTTATCGCCAATGTTCATGTAAAGTTTCTGTTAATGTGTTGTCAAACATTGAAATCTCTTTTTTCAACACTTTGCCTTCTTGGACGGATCTGTGTGCACTTTTGGAAGTGGCTTAGTGAGTTGCAGTGAATGGTGAGACATAACATCCCCCCCCCCCCCCCCCCCCCAATGGTGATGAGTGTGAAAAGAATGGCTTGGGCATTGTAGGGATGCTTTATGGTGTTAGTTTGGGGTGGTGCCAACCTAGTGCATCATGTGGCAGCTAGGGTGTACATCGTCAGGTGAAGTAAATCTGGCCATGGTGAGGCTATCCCTGGCCTCCCGGGCAGCAATGTGCATGGGTGCTGATGCCCTGTGTCCTGTGCAGCATCAGGTGATTGCGGAGAAGGTTGGTGCTGTTGTTGGTGCCTGGTGATGTTAGTGTTGGGGTTGATTGTGGTGGGATTATGAGGACCAAGGTGAGATTTTTTCCAAGGTCACCGATGCTGATGGAATGGATGGCAGCTGAAGTTGAGATGACAGAAGCGATCTGTCAATGGTGAGAGAGGTTGCTCCAAGGAGGTGACACTGGGGTGGCCGATTATTATTAAAGGAATAAAATCTTGGGTCAGATATAAAAAATGGAAGGCTATGTTTCAACATAACTATGCCATTCATGGATCTGACCCAAAAGGTGAAGCTGAATTAGGTAGTCTGTTCCACTGATTGTGTGAATGTGCTTGCCAGGTTCAAAGACTTTATTGGCCAAGCACGTGGTTGTCCACTTGAGCTGTAAGCTACAGCTTTGAGAAATTATGTACTCAGCAACTGAACAGGAGCTTGTCAGTATAGTTTGGGATTGCTGCAATTTTGGCTGTAGGTTTAGTGCATTCAATTAACCATATTCTCTGACCACAGACCCTTAGGCCACAATTTTGCCGGCGCTCAGAGGGCGGATTTGGAGGCGGGTCAGGAGTTAAAATCAAAATGATTGATGGCAGGTTGTGAACCCGCCGCCATCCAGCCTCCACGCAACTTTACAAAGTGTCGGGTCTGCGAGTCCCGATCAGACCCGACGCCAAGCGGCGGGAGAGCCACTTAAGGCAGTTAACAGCTTGTTAACTGCCTGGATAATCCAATTTTAAGGGGCTCTTCCCATTTTACTACATTTTCAGCGTGTTCCACGTCGTGTGACAAACACACCAGCTGATTGTGCCGGGTTCAGTAACTCGCTGAATACTTGACAGCTGCTCCTGCAGCATAAAAGCGGACCTGTAACATGGCTGACTTTCAGATGCCTGAACTTTGTGTTTTGAGGTTTTGGAACACATTTTGCAGGTCTATTGAGCTTGTAAGTGTTTAAGCTGAGATCCATATGCTCTGTGACCTCCTTGGGAAAACCCTCTCCCCACATTGACTGAGCGCTTATAACATCTATTCCTCAACTGAGATATATACCAGCGGAATGGGAACCATTTATACCCTCTCATCCTGGTCCTCAGAATCGGAGGAAGAGCAGCCGTGGCTGCAGCAGAACCAGGCACAACAGCAGCAGCAACAACAGGAGCGCCAACCTCCTCCTCACCCACCTGATGATGCACAGGGCAAAGGGCGTCAGTGCAGGGCTGCACCTCGCCACAGGAGATACCCCCAACACGGTTTACAGGCAGAGGATGAGCTTCCTCAACATGAGTGAGCAGCAGTGCTAAAGGAGGCTGAGACTCTGCGAGAGGTAGTCGCTGACACCTGCACAATGCTGCACCAACACCTGGAGCCCAGAGGAGCGGATGGACACTTCTTACCAGTGGCTGTCAAAGTCACCACCGCACTCAACTTCTTTGCTTTGGGGTCCTTCCAGGGATCAGCAGCAGACATCAGCGGCATCTCCCAGTCGGCCACACACACTTGCATCACGCAGGTTACCAATGCCCTCTTTGCAAAGTCGCACAATTACATCCACTTCTCCACGGACGAAACAAGTGTAACCACGCGTGCGGTTGGCTTTGCAAATATGGCAGGCTTCCCAAGGGTGCAGGGTGTCGTAGACTGCACACATGTGGCCAATAGGGCACCCCATCACAACCCATCTGTATTTGTGAACCGCAAGGGCTTCCACTCCCTTAACATCCAGGAAGAACATTATGCATGTTTGCGCCAAGTTCCCTGGCAGTTGCTATGACTCCTTCATCCTGCGTCAGTCTACTGTGCCTCAGCTGTTCAATCCGCCAACCCAACTTTCCGGATGGCTACTTGGAGACAAGGGCTATCCCCTGAAGACGTAGTTAATGACACCGATGAGGAGGCCACGAAGCTGAGGAGCGCTACAATGTGAGCCACATTTCCACCAGAAGCATCATAGAGCAAACTATCGGCTTGCTCAAAATGCGATTCAGATGCCTCGACAGATCTGGTGGAGCCCTACAGTACTCACCAGCCAGGGTCTCCAGAATCATCCTGGTCTGCTGTGCCCGGCACAACATCACAGAGCAGCATGGCTTACCGCTGCCTGAGAAACAAGTGGCTCAGCGCACAGCATCCTCCTCCTCTTCTTCAGAGGAGGAGGAGGCGGCAGATGAGGAAGACCTTGCGGAGGCGGATGTGCCAGTTCCACCAGCACACAAGCACTTTGCTGGCCATGAGGCAAGGGATGCACTAATCCATGCCAGATTCGCGTAAGTTTACGCAGCAAACTCATGTGGCTGGCACATGGAAATGAGTGTCTGGCCGACCTTCTTAACACCATACAGCATCTGTACAATAAACTGTGGGTTCCTATCACTCTCACCACCATCATTACAGATGAAAGGCGCCCTGACCCCTCACTGTGCAACTTCCATTTCTGAGCACACATAGGCCAACTCTTTGAATCTTTGCCATCGCATTTCTTTATTACAATTGAAATAACGATGATAAACTTCACTTTTTGTTTTAGATCAAAACACCCAAGTGACTACCGTTGTGACTATTTGTGTGTTAACTTTCTCTTATGCGTGCTTCTACGTGGTGCTTCCCCTGTGGCTTCAGCAGATGTTGAGGCACCTTGCTCACTTCCATGCTGCGCCTGCTTTGACGCCTTTGGCGGACATCCTCTGGGTTTGGGAGCCTGGGAGGGCTCCTCCACACTCTGCTCCTCCTGCGGCTGTGCAGGGGCTGAGACGGCCATCTCAGTTGGGTGAGGAATCTGGGGCTCTGACCGAGGGCTCCGCAGTGGCATGGGAGTGTGAGCGCTTGGAGAGGAGCCCACACTTCCTTGTGGTCGACCACCAACATCCCTCTCATGGGTCACCCGCACTTCACTGCTAGCAAGTAGCTGGAGAGCACCTTGCTGCACATCAGTGGGGCCATGAGGACCCGTCTCTGTACTGACAGTCCTCATAACGGGGACGTCCATGTACCTCTGGTTCCTCTCCTCAATAGATGCCCATCTATCCTCCATAGCAGACCATCTATTTAGAAGAGTCACCATGTTCATTGGAGTCTGGCAATTTATGTCCTCCATGGAGGTTGCCATCCTTTCCATGGCGGCACCTACATTCACCATTGCGTGCACCACGGTATTGCTCATGTTTGAGATGGACTCCTCCATTCTCTGCACACTTGCAGTTACAGTGGTTACAAACCCTGTCAGAGACTCCTGCACTGGTTCCTGAAGTTCCAGCACTGCTCTCTTTCTGGATGGCCCCAGAGGCACAGCATCCACATGCAGCTGAGCAGATCCGGGAGCATCCTGTGTCCTCCGATGAGGACTCTCCACTGCTAGTGTATTTAATATTCTTTAATTTAAAGGAAGTAAAGGGAGTAAATTAAGGATAGGACATGGCAGGGCAGCTCGGCTGTGTGGAGTGCTCCTCCTGTGCTATGTGGGAAGTCAGGGACACTTTAGGTGTCCAGAGCGAACACATGTGCAGGAAGTGTCTCCAGCTGCAGCTACTCGAAATCCGCGTTTTGGAGCTGGAGCTGCGGGTGGAGTCACTCTGGAGCATCCACGAAGCTGAGATCTTTGTGGATAGCATGATTAACGAGGTGGTCACACCGCAGGTAAAGAGTGCACAGGCAGACAGGAAATGGGTGACCGCCAGACAGAGTAAAAGAACTAGGAAGGTAGTGCAGGAGTCCCCTGGGTCCATCTCCCTCTCTGACAGATTTTCTATTTTGGATACTGATGGGGGAGGTGGTTTCTCAGGGGAAAACAGCAAGAGCCAAGTCCGTGGCACTACGAGTGGCTCAGCTGCACAGGAGGGGAGGAAAAAGAGAGGGAGAGCAATAGTGATAGGGGATTCTATCATAAGGGGAACAGATAGACGTTTCTGTGGGCGCAGATGTGACTCCAGGATGATATGTTGCCTCCCTGGTGCCAGGGTCAAGGTTGTCACTGAACGGCTGCAGGGCATTCTGAAGGGGGAGGGCGAACAGTCAGAGGTCGTGGTTCACATTGGTACCAACGACATGGGTAGAAAGAGGGATAAGGTCCTGCAACAAGAATTTAGGGAGCTAGGTAGCAGATTAAAAAGCAGGACCTCAAAGGTTGTAATCTCTGGATTACTCCCGGTGCCACGTGCTAGTGAGTATAGGAATAGGAGGATAGAGCAGATGAATGCGTGGCTAAAGAGTTGGTGCAGGAGGGAGGGCTTTAGTTTCCTGGATCACTGGGTCTGCTTCTGGGGAAGGTGGGACCTGTACAAGTTGGACGGGTTGCACCTGAACCGGAACGGGACCAACATCCTTGCGGGGAGGTTTGCTAGTACTGTTGTGGCGGGGGGGGGGGTTTAAACTAACTTGGCAGGGGGATGGGATACGGAGTGGAGCTATAGTAGGGGGTGATGCACAGCCAAATATAGAGGAAAAAACAAGTCAGCCTGGAAGGCAGAGCACATATGTAACGGCACAAGGGAGTATGGCAAGGCTGGATGGCATTTATTTTAATGCAAGGAGTCTTGCGAGTAAGGCAGATGAATTGAAGGTGTTGATGAACACATGGGAGTATGATATTGTTGCTATCACAGAAACATGGTTGAGGGAGGGGCAGGACTGGCAGCTCAATATTCCGGGGTATAGAATCTTCAGGCGAGACAGAGGGGGCTGTAAAAGAGGAGGGGGTGTCGCAATATTAATCAAGGAGTCAATTACTGCTGTAAGGAGGGTTGATATCTTAGCAGGTTCCTCTAATGAGGCAATATGGGTAGAACTTAAAAACAAAAAGGGGGCAAGCACTTTGCTGGGCGTGTACTATAGGCCCCCAAACAGTCAGGGGGAGATAAAGGAACAGATATGTAGGCAAATCTCAGAGAAGTGTAGAAATAGTAGGGGATTTCAACTTCCCCAATATTAACTGGGATAGTCAGAGTGTGAAAGGCTTAGAGGGTACGGAATTCTTAAAGTGCATCCAGGAGAGCTTTTTGAGCCAGCATGTAGAAAGTCCTACAAGAGAGGGGGCGGTACTGGACCTAATTCTAGGGAATGTAGCCGGGCAAGTGGTAGAAGTGTCAGTAGGAGAGCATTTTGGTGACAGTGACCATAATTTGGTGAGATTTAAGGTAGTCATGGAAAAGGACAAAGATGGACCGGAAATAAAGGTTCTAAATTGGGGGAAGGCCGATTTTAATATGATAAGGCAGGATCTGGCCAAAGTGGACTGGGATCAGTTACTTGTAGGAAAATCCACATCAGAGCAGTGGGAGTCTTTCAAAGGAAATAGAGAGAGTACAACGCCAACATGTTCCCGTAAAGGTCAAGGGTGGGACCAACAAACCCAGGGAACCCTGGATGTCAAGGGATATACAAGAATGGATTAGGAAAAAAAGGGAGGCTTTTGGCAGATACAAAGGACTAAAAACAGTGGAAGCCCTAGAGGAGTATAGAAAGTGCATGGGGGTACTTAAAAAAGAAATTAGGAGAGCGAAGAGGGGGCATGAAAAAACACTGGCGGGCAAAATAAAGGAAAATCTCAAGGTGTTTTATAAGTATATTAAGGGCAAGAGGATAACCTGGGAAAGAGTAGGGCGCATTAGGGACCAAAGTGTCAATCTGTGTGTAGAGCCGGAAGATGTGGGTGAGGTTTTAAATGAATATTTTGCATCTGTGTTCACTATGGAGAAGGGCGATGTAAGCATAGAAATCAGGCAGGGGGATTGTGATATACTTGAACAAATTAGTATTGAGAGGGAAAAGGTACTAGCGGTTTTAGCAGGCTTAAAAGTGGATAAATCCCCAGGCCCTGACAGGATGTATCCCAGGCTGCTGTGTGAGGCAAGGGAGGAGATTGCAGGGGCTCTGACACAAATTTTCAGAACCTCTCTGGCCACAGGGGAAGTGTCAGAGGACGGGAGAACAGCTAACGTAGTACCATTGTTCAAGAAGGGTAGTAGGGATAAACCAGGGAATTACAGGCCAGTGAGCCTAACATCAGTGGTAGGGAAATTATTGGAAAAAATTCTGAGGGACAGAATTAGTCTCCACTTGGAGAGGCAGGGATAGTCAGCATAGCTTTGTCAGGGGGAGATCATGTCTGACCAATTTGATTGAATTTGTCGAGGGGGTGACTAGGTGTGTGGATGAGGGTAGTGCAGTTGATATAGTCTACATGGACTTCAGTAAGGCTTTTGACAAAGTCCCACATGGGAGACTGGTCAAGAAGGTAAGAGCCCATGGGATCCAGGGCAATTTGGCACATTGGATCCAAAATTGGCTTAGTGGCAGGAGGCAGAGGGTGATGGTCGAAGGTTGTTTTTGTGACTGGAAGCCTGTGTCTAGTGGTGTACCGCAGGGATCGGTGCTGGGTCCTTTGCTGTTTGTAGTGTACATTAATGATTTAGATATGAATGTAGGAGGTATGATCAGTAAGTTCGCAGATGACACGAAAATTGGTGGAGTGGTAAATAGCGAGGAGGGAAGCCTCAGGCTACAGGACGATATAGACGGGATGGTTAGATGGGCAGAACCGTGACAAATGGAATTTAACCCTGAAAAGTGTGAAGTGATGCATTTTGGGAGGACTAACAAGGCAAGGGAATACACAATGAATGATAGGACCCTATGGCATATGGGATACTTATATTCTATGCCTCAGCTAATGAAGGCAAGAGCAGGGAGGTTATGATGGAGCTGTCCAAAACACTAGTTAGGCCACAGCTGGAATACTGTGTGCAGTTCTGGTCGTCACACTATAGGAGGGATGTGATTGCATTGGAGAGGGTGCAGAGGAGATTCACCAGGATGTTACCTGGGCTGGAGCGCTTCAGCTATGACGAGAGACTGGACAGGCTGGGGTTGTTTTCCTTAGAGCAGAGAAGGCTGAGGGGGGACCTGATTGAGATGTACAAAATTATGAGGGGCATAGATAGGGTAGATAGAAAGGAACTTTTCCCCTTAGTAGAGGGGTCAATAACCAGGGGGCATAGTTTCAAGGTAAGGGGCAGGAGGTTTAGAGGGGATTTGAGGAAAAACCTTTTCACCCAGAGGGTGGTTGGAATCTGGAACTCACTGCCTGAAAGGGTGGTAGAGGCAGGAACCCTCCCAACATTCAAGAAGCATTTAGATGAGCACTTGAAACGCCATAGTATACAAGGCTACGGACCAAGTGCTGGAAAATGGGATTAGAATAGACAGGGCTTGATGGCCAGTGTGGACACGATAGGCCGAAGGGCCTCTTTCTGTGCTGTATAACTCTATGCTGTCCCTGTTTCCACCATCTGCTGATGCTCACTTGTGAGCTGTGATACACCAGGTGATAACACTAATCTATCTCACCAATGACCCGCCGAGGTGTGCGTCTCTGCGCTGGTGCTGGGTGCGCTCAATTCTGCTGATGCTGCACCCTCAGAGGCTGCAGCTTCCTCTGAGGAGTCTTCCGGCTCATCCTCCTGGACAGTGGGGAGGGGGGGCTCTCGATGGTCCTGTGGGGGAGTAAAAGCATGAGTTAGACATGTGATATTAACGCAGCAGACACATCTCATTGTGCAGATCATCAGAACTCAATCTGTATGAACATCAGATGCCATATCAGTCACTCATGAAATCTAAATGAGAGGGTTGCAAATCTATTCTGTCACCAGCTTGTTCTACTGCGCCCCTCTCTCCGTCCCCCACTTCCAGCTCCTCAACACCTCCGATGATGTTGATAGCAGCCTCCTCAGCGTTGGTTAGTGTGCCATGGAAGGTGGCTCTCTTCCTGTCTTCCCCCTCTCCCTCTTATTGTGGGTTCTCTTTTCCTGCAATGACGGATACAAGTGGAGGATGAGCGAGAATGTTGGATTGAGTGTAGAGAATCCATAGCATCGATGCTTAGAGGGAGACAAAGATGGAGTGAGGTGCCAATACCAAGGGCCCTCCCTGTGCGTTGTTAGTTGTTGCCATTGCATTACAGTGATAGCGAGTATGAGGGATGCACAGTAGAATGGTGGAGTGAGTCAGTACATAGAGAGAGGGTTGGTTAAGGGTGCAAGGGATGTAAGGGTAAGTTGGGATGTGCAGGAGTAGGTTGACAATGCAGAGTGCTGGTGATGAGAAGAGACGGGGAGCAGATTGAAGGTAAGTGTGATGTTAAACTCACTTTTGCTGAGCGTAGCAGATCATTGAACCTTTTCCTGCACTGAACCCAGGTGTGTGAGCACAAAGACCTGGCGCTAATGTTGTCAGCAATCTGCAGCCAGGCTGCTTTGGTTTGCTGAGGAGGCTTCCTACATCCATTGGAGGGGAACAGAACCTCCTTGTGCCCTCTCACTCCCTCCACAAGAGCATGGAGGGAGTCATCATCGAATCTTGGAGAAGCCTTGGCTCTTGAAGCAGTCATCTCGCTATCAGTAACACTGAGATGCAGCAGAATGTGAATGAAACACCACAAGGCTGCATGGGCCCCTTAAATGCAGCTGAATCGAAGATGTCAAGCAGAGGCGAGCAGCAGACCCGATCCCACTGATTGGGCCAGGTAGCGCACAGCGGGTTTAATAAGCCCAGTTAAGGCAAAACAGTTATTTGAGTGCGGCTGAAACTGGCAGCGGGACCGGAACCTACCGACCAGCCAACACAATGCCAACCCGCCGCCTCTGGCAAAATCGCGGCCTTAGTCTTGTTAAGATCAAGATGTGACAAGAATTCCCATTTGTTGCAATGGAGTATCACATTGCAGAGGTATAATGTGATCATCCAATACCATAGAATCACAAAACAGAAGCGCTGCCCGGCTTTCCCACTAGCTTAGAACACTTTTCAATTCTCATGAGTGAAATGCTAACATCACTTATCAGGCACCTGTTTCAAGGTGGGGAGGATAATGGGACAAAAATTTAATTTTTACCTTCGTGGGGGTGATATGATAGATGTGATTAAAATTATGAAAGGATGAGAAAGGGTAGCTAGAAGCAGACTGTTTCTAGTAGTTGAGAGGTCTAGAAAGAGGGATCATAGATACAAATTAAATGTAAGAGATTTAGGGCTAAAAATTGGGGGACTTTACGCCACCCGTTACTGGCAAAAAATAACGAAAAGAGGGTGGCCGCCGCTCTTTCACCAGCTGATGGCGGGTCATGCGGCATCCTCCATTTTCCAAGGCCCAGCAGCGCTGCCGGTAAGATCGATGGCCCTGCAGATTTAAATGAGGGAAGAGGTGAACATAAGGATTGGGAGCAGGAGTAGGCCATACGACCCCTTGAGCCTGCTCCACCATTCAATAATATCATGGCTGATCTTTGACCTCAACTCCACTTTCCTGTCCAATCCCATATCCCTTGATTCCCTTAGAGTCCAAAAATCTATCTATCTCAGCCTTGAAAATACTCAAAGACTCAGCATCCACAGCCCTTTGGGGTAGAGAATTCCAAAGATTCACCACCCTTTGAGTGAAGAAATTCCTCCTCATTTCAGTCTTAAAAGGACGACCCCTTATCCTGAGACTATGCCCCCTAGTTCTAGAATCTCCAGCCAGGGGAAACAATCTCTCAGCATCTACCCTGTCAATCCCCCTCAGAATCTTGTATGTTTCAATGAGATCACTTCTCATTCTTCTAAACTCCAGAGAGTATAGGCCCAATCTATTCAATCTCTCCTCATAGGACAACCCTCTCATCCCAGGAATCAATTTAGTGAACCTTTGTTGCACTGCCTGTAAGGCAAATATATCCTTCATTAGATAAGGAGACCAAAACTGTACACAGTAGACTTAAACTACTAAATGTGGCCCAGCAGTCCCCCCTTTATAAGAGGGCCAAGAAAAATCGCCAGTCGGAAAATTTGCTTCTGGTATCGAGACCATAATCTAGCCCTGGATCCCGAAGTGGGCCCCACTTGTACCCTTGCAGCAGCCAATAGGCTTCCTTTCGTTGGGTGTACTGGTCGTTGCTATTCCATCAGGCCGGGGACAAGGAAAGTTCCAACTTAGGAATCACCTCGCTGGCCACACATTTTCTGACATGAATGATTTTGCTTGAGTTGCACAGAGGTTCCACCCCAAACATGGCCCTGCAGAAACTGATGGGGAAGGCTGGAAATTGGTGTATCCAGGTCCTGTCCTAATTTCCAGGCCTTGTGACACATACTTGCCAGAACCACAGTGGGAATGAGCCAGAAGTTTGGGGCCATAGTCTGTGAGAACCAGGCAGTGCTGTTGATCAGAAATGAGCAAATAAAGGGCTCCCTTTGACGGGGGACAGTATGATTAAACTGCATTACAAACAGACCATGTATTCGTGAGACTGCTGTAATTTCTTGTTGTTATGTGTTGACAGTCTGTTTGAAATGCAGGAAAGAAAATGTAACTGTTATAAAGTGTGGCGATTGTTCATATTCTATTTGCTTGACTTTTTCAAAGGAATTTCTTTACTTCAAAGAAGATCATTAGGTTACATGTTTCAGTTTGGCTGCTGGTTTATAGTTCTGGAGTGGTGCATCCAACTCTGTGTGTATTTGGAGGCTAACATTTTCCACTTGTAACATCTCACCCTGAAAGATACACCTTGAGAATGCATACAGATTACCAAGAAACAAGACCAGGCTCATCTGAATCATCAAAAAAAACTAAGAAAAACTGGAAGGAGAATTCTGAACAGGTTTGATTAACTTGTTGTGGATTGCTTCTAGCTCTCCAAGACCAGTATTGTGCTCTTTAAGGTTCTTGTTCCTTTCGTTGTAAATACATTTAAACAGTAGTGCAGACTGTACAAAGCGTCTTGTGTTGTGACATTTTCTGTACTCTGTATTAACAGGAGGTGTAGTGTAATGAGCATCTTACATGCTCTCCAGTATGAATTTGATGGTGACTGGGAATAATTGTTGGACTTGAGCTATGCTAACCCAGTGGGGCAGAGAATAGAAGATGCTGATTTCAGTTCATAAGAGACATGGTCTGCTTGTAACAACTATCATTTAGATGGGAAAAAGGAAAGCACAAACCATAGCAACTTCTCTGAATGCATCTTTGAAAATCATTTTTCCCCAATTCTTTCAGTGGCCATATTGGTTCATCCTTCAGAACTTCAGAACCATTCTTTCAACCTTCACTGCACCTATTTATTTTATTCTCCATGTGATGAAAGCAGAGCTTTTGTTCTGTGTCAAATAGGAAAAAAATCAGTATTTTATGTTATTGTATTTTATAATAATTGGAGTTAAAATTGAAGCTGTCTTTACTTCCTAAACTTCAAAAGGGAGCATAGGGAACAGCATCAGATTGTCTATGGGAAACAGGCTAGTTTTGGTAATTAAGCAGATAAGGGGGCCTTTGTTCGAGGAGAAATTCAAAATGTAGATTTTTTAAGACTATAGCAGGCTTAAGATCCAGATAATGTGTATCAAATTGCTTATTTGTATACTATGTAATAATCCCTCATAGCAGCTTTGTGATGGAGCTCATCTTTGGAGGCCCAGAAATTATAAATTTGAAATAAAAACAGGAAATGCTGGAAACACTCAGCAGGTCAGGTAGCATCTGTGGAGAGAGAAACAAAGTTAACATTTCAGGTCGATGACCTTTCATCAGAACTGGAAAAAGTTAGAGATGTAACAGATTTTAAGCAAGTAAATGTAGAGGAGACCGCATTGAGAGCAGCGAATACAATATACTAAATTGCGGTCTCCTCTACATTGGGTGATCGCTTTGTGGAACACCTCCGTTCAGTCCACAAGTCTGACCCTGAGCTTCCGGTCGCCTGTCATTTTAATTCCCACCCCACCCCCACTCTGACCTCGGCCTCTTACACTGTTCCAATGAAGCTCAATGTATGTTCGAGAAACAGCACCTCATCTTTCGATTAGGCACTTTACAGCCTTCTGGAGTCAACATTGAGTTCAACAATTTCAGATCATAAACACTGCCCCCATTTTTTCGGACAGCAGCTGTTGATGATTCTGCTATTCCCATTTATACCTCCTCTAGACTCATCCCCTTTTGCCTTGCATCATCATCCCGTTTGTCATTTCATCTCTCCTGCCTTCCAACCTATCACAGACCTTCCCTTTTGTTCTTTCGTCCCCTCCCCCCTTTCCCTGCCTCTCTACTTGCTTAAAACCTGTTCTATCTCTAGCTTTTTCCAGTTCTGATGAAAGGTCATCGACCCGAAACGTTAACTTTGTTTCTCTCTCTCCACAGATGCTGCCTGACCTGCTGAGTATTTTCAGCATTTTCTGTTTTTACTTTAAGATTTCCAACATCTGCAGTATTTCGCTTTTTTAATTATAAACTTGAATTCAGTTCAGTTTCAGGGGTTGACACGGGCTGACAAAGGAATCATCATTCATGTACAGCATTACGTTGTTGAAAGTGTATGAAAGGCTGTTTCGTCAAAAAACCTTATCACATGATGAACTGAGTAAGAAATACATTCCGGAAAAGGCCTTTTAAAACCCCTTTTGTACTGATTTTATCTTTATTGTTTAGCAGGAAAGTACTAATATCTTGCTATGCTTCTGCTTCTGTTACCTTACTTGTAAATAAATCTGACCATGACTTTTGGCTGGAACACAATGGTCTGATCAATGGTTTGAATGGTATTTACCACCTTTTTGGAATAGACAGAAGAACTCGGTGGACATTCCACATGGTTTACGATGCAATATAATTAAGGGATAATTGTTAGTCCCACAGCATGCTATTCCATTCATGGTATGCATAAAGGTGTAGGTTTTGATTCATAGGTGACTCAATTCCCTTATGGAAACTATCTCTCTGGCATCATCACTAGTGTCGAGAGAACACCTGGATCGTAACCCTACTCTCCAGCCATTGCTCTTCAAATATTTATTTCCAGCTAGGCTATTCTCCTCTACTGTTCTTCCCTGTGGAGTGACACCAGGAAAAAAGACAAAACAAAACTGTTAAACTGAAAAACAATCGTAAAACAAATGAGGCAGAAGCTAAGAAATGAAATACAAAGAGACAAAAAATTGTTCTTACAACAAACAAATTTTTCCAGAGTCCCCAATTTTTCTTTCAGTTTTATACAGCGCTACAGTGAATTCACAATTTTTAAAAAAAATCACAAAATTAGTATAAATGTCAGTTTGCACTGCAGGATTAACAACATTTTTGATGGTATTTAGCATAAAGGAATTTTGGTCCTGAATCTACTTAATTTGTTTTTTCATACTTCCCACATTACAACAGTGACTACACTCCAAAAGTACTTAATTGGCTGTAAAGCGCTTTGAGACATCCGGTGGTCGTGAAAGGCGCTATATAAATGTAAGTCTTTCTTTTTCTCAGTCACATTTAAAGAATGTGGTCAACCCAAACTTATGATGACTGCAGAAGTATGTCAGCCAGTCCCATTTTAGAAGGAAAGTACTCTGTATTAACAAATAATCCTCACCCCTTCCCCCCAAAATGTCGTGCACAATATGAAACAACTTGAGCCGAAAGCACTCCTCCTAGTGAGCTTTCCCAATCACCAGTGGCTGTAGTTTTCCAAACGTTTGTCAGCATAGTTTACATACTTCCCTCAACAGGATATACAGTAATTTGCAGTTTATCCTAATGACATCTTGTAAATTGAAGACTCTGCTGGTGCTTACACTGGAGCAGGCAGAATTCATACAATCCCAAAAAATTAAGAACCCCGGTGTATTATAACTGCAGGGGAGTTATCCACGGTGTCCTGGCCAATATTTATCCCTCAATCGACATCACAAAAACACATTATCTGGTCATTATCACATTGCTGTTTGTGGGAGCTTGCTGTGTGCAAATTGGCTGCCGCATTTCCTACATTACAACAGTGACTACACTTCAAAAGTACTTCATTGGCTGTAAAGCGCTTTGGGACGTCCTGAGATCGTGAAAAGCGCTATATAAATACAAGTCTTTCTTTCTAACTGCGTGCAGCAGCAGCAGGGTCATTGAATGGGGATGGAATGCAGAGCTGTCAGAGAGCACAAAAAGTGATACAGGAAAGCGCAGACGCCAGGCCCATTTTAAACATACATTTATTTTGAAAAAGTGATATCAACATACAGGAAACTCTTTATTAACCGGCACCGACGGGACCGGCGTGGTGCCGGTTTATCGAAAGTACCGGATAACGGAGAGTTATATCTACCGAGGCTATTTTTAACAAAGAAAAATAAATAAATCAAGAAATGTGCAGTATACAGTATTTGGGTACTTTTGAAAACTACCCCTATTGACTAAATCAGCGTTCTCGGACTCGGGATCGGCAACATTGCCGGTTATTTGAGAGGAGTTTTCGGAGTACTCAGCGTTCGCGGAGACTCGACTGCGACTCGGCAACATTGCCGGTTATTTGAGAGGAGTTTTCGGAGGATGATTTTTGCCGGTTAAGCGAGAATTCCGGATATTTGGGTGCCGGATAAACAAAAGTTTCCTGTACCGTCTGTTTACATAATAACATCAAATCGAGTGGCTGTCAATCTTTATCAATGATACGGGCCGCGCTGTACAGCTCCTCCCCGCACGCGGTGCCCACCGGCACGCTCGAGGCCTTCCGCGACCAGTGGGCACCGGAGGGACTGGAGTGCATTATCACCCCCAGGAATAGAATTTTAATTTAATTTGTTAAGTTTCCTTTTAATTTGTTTTTAGGTTGCAGTCCTTATTGGTTGTGCCCCTTTAAAAAGGGGGCCATGCTGAAATTTAAATTGACAATTGCCAGGAAGAATCGAAGCTCCGCCCCGGGCCACATTCCAAAACAGCAGCACACCCCCCCCCCAACCAGACCCCGGGAAACGCTGCACTTTGTGACGTAACAAGGGCACCCAGGCGACGTGGCACGCCACTGGCCTCGGGCCGCTCTGATTGGACACAAGGCATTGTTTGAAAAAGCGCCCGATTGAGAAAGACTTTAAGCCGTTGCCGGCGGCACCAAGCTGGGCGCTGCGACCCTGTGGTACACTGCACCCTGACCCTTGCACACAGCCACGGGAATGGCGTCTGCTGGGAAGTGGGAAATCGTCAATAAGAAAAATAAGAAAACCGCCTTCACTCGAAATGAGAAGAAGTCGCTGCGGAAAGCTCTGTCTGAGAACATGCCTCGGATAGACCCAGTCCGTGAGTATAAAGCTTCTCTGACAGTGGCTTTCCACCAGGGCCCGTTCCGGGGGCGGGGCGGCGGGTTGAAGGCCTGTGCGCCTGTTGGACTGCGCTGGGCCGAGCCGGCTGGAAATGGAGGCGTCCTCGGCCTTGTAACGCACGTTACCGATTAGCTTACCTCGCATGCTCTGTTCAGAGGTCCGACTTGGCACGTCTTCCTGAAATCTTTTTAGGAAGTGTCGCTAAGTCTGGATACTGTGTCTGGACTGGTTAACATGTTGGTAATTTAAATCAACGTTATATTGCAGCTTCATAGAATTGTTACAGCACAGAAGGAGGCTATTCGGCCAGTCGATCCAGTGCTGGCTCTCTGCAAGAGCACTTAAGCTAGTCTCACCCTTTCCCCTTAGCCCTGCAAATTTTTTCCTTCTGGTGCTTATCTAATTATCTCTTTAAAGCCACAATTGAATCTGCCTCCACTACCCTCTCGGGCAGTGCATTCCAGATCCTAACCACTTGATGAGTAAAAAAGTTTTTCCTCCTGTCTCCTTTAATTCTTCTGCCAATCACCTTAAATCTGTCATCTGTCGTCTGGTTCTCCACCCTTCTGCCAGTGGAAATAGTTTCTACTCTGTCCAGACCCCCTCATGATTTTGAACATCTATCAAATCTTCTCTACACTAAGGAGAACAACCCCAGCTTCTCCAGTCTATCTGAAAGTCATCATTCTCGTAAATCTTTTCTGCACCCTCTCTAAGGCCTTCATATCCTTCCAAAAGTGTGGTGCCCTGAATTGGACACTACTCCAGTTGAGGCCAAACCAGTGTTTTATACAGGTTCTAAATAATGTCCATGTTTTTGTACTCTATGTCTCTCTTCATGAAGCCCAGGGTCCTGTAAGCTTTTTTAATTGCTTTCTCAACCTGCCCTGCCACCTTCAAGGATTTGTGCACATATACCTCATGGTCTCTCTGTTCATGCACCCCCTTTAGGATTGTATCCTTTAGTTTATATTTCCTCTCTTACATTTTAGTAGAAAGAATGATCACTTCACACTTTTTTCTGTGTTTAATTTCATCTGCCCATTTTACCAGCCTGTCTATGACCTCTTGAAGTCTATCACTATCCTCCTCACTGTTCACTATACTTCCAAGTTTTGTGTCATCTGCAGATTTTGAAATTGTGCCCTGTACACCCACATCTGAATCATTAATATGTCAAGGAAAGCAGTGGTCCTAGAACTGACCCCTGGGGAACACCACTGTGTACTTTCCTCCAGTCTGAAAAACAACCGGTCACCACTACTCTCTTTCCTGTCACTTAGCCAATTTCGTATCCATGCTGCCACTGTCCCTTTTATTCCATGGGCTTCAACTTTGCTGGCAAGCCTATTATGTGGCACTTTGTCGAATGCCTTTTGGAAATACGTGTACACCACGCCAACCGCATTGCCTTCATCAACACTCTGTTACTTCATCAAAAAACTCGGATCAAGTTGGTTAAACACGATTTGCCTTTAACAAATCTGTGCTGGCTTTCCTTAATTAATCCATACTTGTCCAAGTGACTGTTAATTTTGTCCCTGATTATTGTTTCTAAAAGCTTCCCCACTACTGAGGTTAAACTGATTGGTCTGTAGTTGCTGGGTTTATCCTTGCACCCTTTTTTGAACAGGGTGTAACATTTGCAGTTCTCCAGCCCTCTGGCACCACTACTGTTTCTCAGGAGATTGGAACATTATGGCCAGTACCTACTGTGATTTTTTTCTTTTTCCCTTCACTTCCCTCAGTGTCCTAGGATGCATCCCATCTGGTCCTGGTGACTTATCTACTTTAAGTACAGCCAGCCTTTCTAGTACCTTCTCCATCAATTTTTATCCCATCCATTGTCTCTTTTACCTCCTCCTTCACCATGTCATCGGCAGCATCTTGGTGAAGACAGATGCAAAGTACTCGTTTAGTACTTCAGCTATACCCTCTGCCTCCATGTGTAGGTCTCCTTTTTTGGTCCCTAATTGGCCCCTCCCCTCTTCTTACTACTCATTTGCTATTTATATGCCTATAGAAGACTTTTGGATTCCCTTTTATGTTAGCTGCCATTCTATTCTCATACCCTCGCTTTGTCCCTCTATTTTCTTTTTCACTTCTTCTCTGAACTTTCTATATTTAGCCTGATTCTCAGATGTATTCTCGACCTAACATCTGTCATATGTGCTTTTCTCTGCTTTATCTTGCGTTCTCTCTCTCTCTCTCTCTCTCTCATGTGTCGTCCAGGGAGTTCTGTCTTTAGTTGCCCTACCTTCCCCCTAGTGGGAATACACCTTGACTGTACCCGAACTATTTCCTAGACACACAAGGCATCAAGAGGTATGGGGAGAGAGCAGGAATATGGTATTGAGATAGCAGATTAGCCATGATCATATTGAAAGGTGGAGCAGGCTCAAAGGGCTGAATGGCTTACTCCTGCTCCTATTTTTCTATGTTTCCTCTTTAAAGGCAGTGCATTGTTCAATTACAATTTTGCCTGCCAATCTTTCATTCCAATTTACCTGGGCCAGATCTGTTTTCATCCCACTGAAATTGGCCTTTCCATAGCTAATCTAAACCTTATGATACTATGGGGATAGGATGGGATATGTTAGGGGGAATTAAATATGTGGGGTTACGGGGGTAGGGTGGGATATGTGTACTGTGGGGATTAAAGCAGGGACAGGGTACTGGATTTGGATGATCAGCCATGATCGTATTGAATGGCGGAGCAGGCTCGACGGGCCGAATGGCCTACTCCTGCTCCTAGATTCTATGTTTCTATATGTTTCTATCACTCTTCCGTAAATGTTCACCTACTGACACTTGCTCCACTTGACCCACATCATTCTCCAGAACCAGATCCAGCAATGCCTCCTTCCTCGTTGAGCTGGAAACATACTGATCAAGAAAGTTCTCCTGAACATACTTCAGAAATTCTTCCCCCTCTCTGCCTTTTACACTATTACTATTCCAGTCTATATTAGGATAGTTGAAGTCCCCCATTATCACTACTCTATAGTTCTTGCATCTCTAATTTCTCTGCAAATAGATGCAACAATTAGACTAAATTATAGTAAATCTTTTTTATGTTGCTATAATTCCATCTTTCAACTAGCATTAGTTTCTATTTATTAATAATGGCACGATAGCATTAACGATAATTAGATTTACTTCTCACTTAGTTGCAATATGTTCTGATTAGACCCTGAATGGTGGTGTTCAACATAATGAAAACTGCTGTGACATTTTGGTGTGGTGCACCCTATGCTAAAATGTTTCATGTGAAAGTATTTTTTAAGTCTAATCCTTGCCCCATTGAAATATTCTGTGATTTTTATTAAGCTGTTTAATATCTGGCATTAAGAGCTCCATTACACTCGCATGTTTTGCTGCAAGAAAGTTTTGTTCTACTGAGTGAATTGAGAATAAACATTAAAAAGTACTTGAAGTGTTTGCAAACACTATCAAATACACACAATGTTGATGTGAATTCAATTAACATTTTGCTAAAATCTCTTCAATGGGACATTTTCTTTCAATTTCAGATCAGCCAAAGAAAAGCAGTTAATTAAAACTGGTATGAGGGGAATTAAATTCATGCTACAGTGACTAAGGAACTTTACAAAACTTAAATAATTGTGAAATGACTTTTGAGAATTGTTCAAATTTTCACTCTTTAATTGGGTCATTTCATTTTAAAAAGGATATTCTTCCAGTGAATTGAAATATTCACTCTGGTCTGTAATAGTGTACTTCTTAATACTACTTTAATCACTTTGTGTTGCGTGCAGAATTCGTGCCATGACATCTATGGAAGTATTGATGTCTCAGTCTATCATTTTTCCCTGCAATTTAATTTTCAGTCATTAAAACCAACAAATTAACAACAATTAAACTCCTCCTGCCTTTCTCTCAAATTCCAGACACAATTTTCCCCATCTTGCACAAATGTCTACCTCCCAGAGCCTGACTAATGGCTGCCAGAGACTCTCTAACAACATATTCAAATCCATAATGCCCAGCATTAGACATGTGGACACTAGGTGAGGACAGTATCAGGCTTGTAGTTATGTCCCATGCAGCCAAATAACCTGCCACTGCTCGCATGAATAATGACCACTTGGGCAAGCCAAGATAACCGGCATCTGTGAAACTGTCCCCCAGCACTATACTCAATATTTGAGCTCCACCATCTGTCTTATTCCTGAGCCCTTACAGAAGCTAGAATTGAGTGCCAGAAATGGAAGGATTGAAACAGTTCAATTATTGGCTCATGCTTTAGGTTTCTGGATCCTATGCAATGTTTACCACAACAAACCAACACCAAATTTCAGTCTAACTCACTGAATTACCACAGTGGACAGCTGTGAGTCTTGGATCTGCTGGACTTGCATTGTTCTCTATCTTTTAAGGCGAAGACTGGCTGAATTGATGTGTGCGTCAGCATAATGCACTTGTGAACCGGTAAATTCTATAAACATCTGACTGCACTCATATCTGTGGGGTATCCATTTCCACAGTTCTAAGCATTATGAAATCTGATGAGGTGTAAGTGCAGATAACCTCACATTATCACATTCACGTTTTCAGCTAAATATATTCACAAAATGGGAGGGGGGGGGAAGCATTTGGTCTAGAATAAATAGTTGTTCAATTGTGGACTATCCAACCCATTTCATCTCGCGGTAAGGTTCCAAATCTTATTTTTCCTTTCCTGCTCTTAAAGAAAATTGAGCGAAGCTTCAGAATAATTATTTTCATCTTGCACCCTACACTATACTGGACCAGTTGCCTCCTATGGCATGGCACAGTCCCAGCAGTTCATACAATGCAGAGTGCACTCTGCATTGTATCGTCTCTATCCATACACTCCCTTCAGTTCCTTAATTCCCTTCTTAATCAGATACTAATGCTGCTTTTTTTCCCCCCTAAAAAGAACACTTCACTGTAATCTTGAGCCTTGCTTAAGGCCTGTTAGTTTTATCCTTTTATCTTCTAGTTTGGCCGCTTTTACACTACCTATAGCTGTTCTTGCTGTTTTAGTGAAGGTCCAATCAGCACTTTGGTTTATTGTTGCCCACCCATGTCCTTTTTCTTTTTAGTAAGGCTAGGGTTGCCAATTCTGGTTGGAGGTATTCCTGGAGGCTTGATCACATGATGTCTGATCACACAGCACATGCCTGCTGTTTGAAAATGTTATTGCATTTCCTGTAGTTGGGTATCTTTGCCTCTGGTCTTGCGCCAGCAACAGTTGCGCAAGAAGTTCCAAGGAGGCCACCTGCGAACAGATGAAGTAAGTACGTGGGCGCAAACCATGGGTGCTAACTGCAAATGTGGTGAAGTGCGAACTCTGTTTTTGTCCCAGGTCGCTTGCATTGGTGTATGGGAGACTCCTGGACAATCCAGGAGGGTTGGCAACCCTGTATCCAGATACCTGTAGCTCCATTAAATTGACCATGCAAACTCCTCTTTTATAATGCTGTTGTGAAATGTAAGTTTGTTTGACAACTTTGATTTGCACTTTTCCAACTTTTCAGGAGGGAAAAAGTAATGGAGTTGAGATGAAATCTGCTTGTTGCCCATTACATTTAAAAAGAATGAGCAGTTCACAAACCACAAATGGCTGACTGTACAAAATGTAGAGGATAATGAGCCCACAAACATTTCTTTAATTCTGCTTGCCAGTTTCAGAACTTACAGGTTGCATTTCTGATCACCGTTGAATAGGAATTTCCTTGTGTCTGGCTGGTCCCACTCTACAGGCCATGGTAACTTGGCTGGATGTGCTGTTGGACCGGAGTGGGACCAGCTACCAGGAAATTACAGGATGTTTCTTAAAATGGCAGGCAGGGGATGTCTGGGAGCCACAGATAGACACATACTGGGCATCAAGTAGGCAGGTTACAAGTATTATGATGGTGCCAGGAAGTGGGAAAGGCTTCAACTTCTGTGTCCACTGTTCTTGCACGGTACGTATACAGGAGTGAACCACAGATGGTTCTCTGCTGACCACAGTGCCCGGAAGCCATTCTAGGAGATTCGCGGACATTCGGGACGGTCGGCAACCCTATATCAGTCTGTTTAATGCAGAGACTCAAATGCTGGATGTGCAATGAAGAGAAGTACCAGGGAAACCAAAGTATGAAAATTATCAATAGATTATGTGAGACACAAGCAGTTCTGAATGGAACTTGGAGAGGATGGTTTGCTAGCCATCTCTTTTAAATAATAGTGAGAATTGTAATCTCAAAATGGTCATGCTTTCCATCAGTTTCCAAGCATGTACAAACACGAGACCTGGTCCTCTGTAAATTTACTTTACAGCTTTAATCCAAGGTCAGTTTCACGCACTCACTTCATCGGTCTATGATGAGGTCAGGTTTTTCCTACTAAGTGCTACCAACTGGTTAGGATTGCCAAAGACCATTTTAAATGTGTAATAAACTTTGAAGCACAGGTGTTAGGAAGTGTCTAGTTTCACAACAGAGCTGTTGTAAAGAAGTGAATGCTAATTTAATTGCTGAAGTAAAATGGGGCAACTGTTAGATTTTTATCTAACTAAATGCCACTCTGCTGAAGTGACAGGGAATTGTCATTTATATAGTGCCTTTCACATATTTGGGATATCCCAAAGTGCTTTATAACCAATGGATTACTTTTTAAGTAGTCACTTGTAATGTACGCAAACAAGAAATTTGGATATAACCAGTTCCCATGAACGACAAACTAATGACTCCAATAATTGAGGGAGGAATATTGGGGCATGAGACCTCTTCAGTTAAAGCTCAGCAGGCAGACTGTAGTTTCTATAAATGTAATAAAACCAATTCAAAAGTGTGTTTCTAGGTTTTGCTCCATTTGATCTGTTTAGCTTTACGCTCCTCTTATGAGGTGGGGAGCATCTTGCTCATGGAGCTCTGCCAATGCTCATTTTGTTCGACCATTAGAAGACATGAAATACTAGCATGATAGCAAAATACTGCGGATGCTGGAAATCCAAAATAACAACAGTGAAATACTAGCACTGGGTGGCAACAGTGGAGCTGAAATTCCTGGAGGTCTGCTCTGCTGCCAGAAGCATGGTGGGATGGGACTTCTGGCTGGCAGTCTGCCTCAGCCTTGTCTCAAAGCCTTTATGCAAATGCCTGTGCCATTTAGAGCTCCCAGGACCTCCACCCTTTTTTTAAGGGTGGGAGAAAGAGGAGAGAGTATTGTCAGAATGGCACCTTGCCATTTTGAGGGGCAGGCCATGTTGGCTGAAGATGCCAACTTTTTTTTAAAAGGTGATTTCACTGCTGCTTTTCCTGATCCATGGCTTTTAGGAAACTGGCATTCGTGGACCCCACTGTTGAGGTTGCAAGGAGTACTTCTGCATCTTACAGATGTGCTTCCTATGGAGTGCAAGTGAGGTAGTACTGGTGGGTGATGTCATCTCAGTACTGTTGCCTTTTCTGATGGGGTGGGTGCAAGAAGTACATGCTGCTCCTGTCACACCCCCTCTTGGAGTTTCTTATTGTGGGGGGGTTTGGCAAGGTGAGTGCCCACCCCAAATTCAACCACACTTTTCCCCCCACCCCACCTGGAATATGTCCCAGTAGTCTTGTCCCAAACATGGGGAATTTGTGCCCTGTAATTGAATATAAAACCATCACACTCATACTGCTAGTTACCAAACATTGTCACAACAAAGGTATGTTTGTGCCTTTCTCTGCACTGCCCCCTGTAACCTTCCAGGACAGATGTAAAAGACAATTTTTTTAGGACTATAATTCAAGGGCAATTTGTCTTAATATGGCATTGTTTTTTTTTTGATTAAAAAGCACTATCGTGCCAGTGTTGCTATTTTTGGTATAACTGGGCTGAGGGAATTACAGCTGTAGGTTTGTTTGTCTGCTTGCAGCAAGGGCCCATTTTCTGGGAACTACGTGTCATAGGCTTGTTATTTGTACCTGCTTCTGTACTTAACCTAGAGGTAGATTGCTCTAACCAGTGTAAACATTTAGGACCTTGCAATTGGGAGGAGGACAACATAATCCACTTGATGTGGATAATCTTTTATGGAATTTCCCACCTTAAGACCGTTTGGTTAGCTTGGGTTTTTTTAAAGTCATAGCCCCCAACCAATAAATAAATTAGCTACCCTTAAAAATCAGCACTGTGCAACCCTTATCACCTAAGCAGCCACACACTGTCATTGTTGCAATGCATACTACTCGGTTTGTCCTAAATACTTATTAGTTCAATGAAAATACCAATTGAGGGATAAATTGAACAATAGATGGGTATAGTGGGTGGTGGGGAAAGTGCAGAGCAAGTACACCGAACTAAAAATGAGATTCACTTTGAATTTAGTCATGTTTTTGCACAGGATTAAACTAATAGTCCCTTTCTGCCTTATTGAAGAATTGCCGTTTCCTGTTGTGCACATTCACCAGCAACCTCACTAGGTGTAGATCATCTGATTTGTTTTCCTCCAACCCTCTTCTCTCTCTGCCCCCAACCCTAGTCCTATGGTGTTTTCTTCACTGGATTAAGCTGTGATCTGAGGCTACAGACCTGAACAAATGTCTAGAGAAGGCATTACATGACTTTTCTAGCCACTGTTAGCAGCTTAACCTTGTTGGCCTCAGCATTTTCAGGCTGATACCTCTGGCCATCTTGCCTTGCTGATGATTGGGCTGCTGTATTTGGTGAGCTTGCTTCTGCTCCAGCTCTAGGGACAGCAGCTCCAGTAACCAACTTTTTAACATTTCTGGTAATCCTGCAGAAACTCTGCTGTCTCTGAAGTATTCAGAAAATGTAGGTTAATTCTCAGTAAATGGTTATCTGGGTTTTCCAACTTTATTTTTGCTTTCAGCTCTAAACAATACGTGGTCCTCCTGGACTTGTGCTGCTGGTCTCCTGGAAATCATTTCTTGATCTGTTATTAGACCAAAGAAAACTTGGCAGAAATCATAAGTTCTTGTATCTTCTCACATAAAATGGAACTGTTGAAACTCAATGATGAAGTGGAGAAAGAGCCTTTTATTAAACGTTTTTTTTCTTCTCCCAGCCGAACAAGCCAGTGCAGATTGTGTGTTTTTGGGGGGGGAAGAATTCCTGTTGATGCAAGAGCAGGTCAGAGGCTGGGTATTCTGCAGTGAGTGTCTCCCCATCTGACTCCCCAAAGCCTTTCCACCATCTACAAGGCACAAGTCAGGAGTGTGATGGAATACTCTCCACTTGCCTGGCTGAGCGCAGCTCCAACAACACTCGAAGCTCGACAGTGTCCAGGACAAAGCAGCCTGCTTGATTGGCAACCCATTCACCACCTTAAACATTCACTCCTTTCACCACTGGTGTACCGTGGCTGCAGTGTGTACCATCTACAAGATGCACTGCAGCAACTCGCCAATGTTTCTTCGACAGCGCCTTCCAAACCCGCGACTGCTACCACCTAGAAGGACAAGGGCAGCAGGCTTATGGGAACGCCATTGCCTCCAAGTCACACACCATCCTCACTTGAAAATATATTGCCGATCCTTCATCGTCGCTGGGTCAAAATCCTGGAACTCCCTCCCTAACAGCACTGTGGGAGTACCTTCACCACAAGGACTGCAGCGGTTCAAGGTGGCTCACCACCACCTTCTCCAGGGCAATTGGGGGTGGGCAATAAATGCTGGCATTGCCAGCGTCGCCCACATCCCAGGAACAAATATTTTAAAGTAGGATTTTGTCATCCTGTGTTTGTTTTTTTGGTGTTTTTTTTCAAATGAATTGTGCTGAGAAATTGACTGGAAGGACAACCGTTGTGCTTCCCTGAGTTTCTGCCTTTATTAACTAGTTAAATTCCAATTGAATTGCAGTTGTGTTCGGTGCCATGCAGATGTCCAATTTTATTGGACAAAAAAAATTGGCTCCAACCAAACTATCAGCTGTTGATGCTGAAATGTGGATTTCAGGTGTGCTTGGTGACTGGGAAGCCACCCTGCCAAATATAATTGGATCTGATGGACAATAACTTTTTTTCTTTCTTAGCTCCTTTGAAACCTTCTGAAACCCTTTTTGAACTTGGGTTTGAGAAAATGGGGAAGAAGCAAAACAAAGAGCAAGTTCCTCCAGTACCAGGTCCTGAGCAACAGCAACAGAAACCAGCCTCTGGAGGAAAGGTGATCAAGAAAGCCAGCGGTGATGCAGGGATGAAGCACAAGATGTTTCCTTCTTTGGAGGCTGCTGTTAAAGCTGTACGTTTGTTCTGGCCTTTCAGTATTGTGGATTTCAGTTGCTGCACTAAACTGATTTTTGGTTAGAAACCTATTGGAAATTTTGATTGACAAAATTGTAGTTTAAGGAAATCTACCTGTTTGTATTAATTATTGAGTTTCGCTATTTACTCTTCCCACTTAAAATGTATTAAATGTAACTCTTGTGGAATAAGATTTAAATAATGGATTTTTGACACTCCTGCTCTATAATCTATCTGATGACATAACTAATATTGGGAGCTTGTCTTTGGGGTGAAATGAGGCTGCCCGACCTATCTCTGAACCATGTTATTATACCAATGTATTGTCAGTGAGCTGTTCTCGTGTTCTGATTCTGTAATCTGGTAAATTGAACAGTGATTTTGATGTCACGCTTGAAATTAGAGAGCTTGAGCCCCAACACTTAGCTCATAGTGGCCCCATTTAAAGAGCTAAACTTAACTCCTGCTGGAACTTACTTTGTCTATCCCCTTTTACCCACCTCCAGCCAGAAACTATTTTGTAAATGCCAGATAATTGTGCAGTGTTGCCTAGTCATATAAATTGAGGTTGCTGCCATATAAACTAAAAAGTAGTTACTTTCTCTGCAGCTTGATTTGAAAGAACTTCAGGAACAGCTGGATAAAAGCCAGAACTTGTTTCCTGGAAATCCATCTGTCTGGGTGAAGGATTTGGCTGGATACCTGAATTATAAGCTGCAAGCACCAGAGACAGACCCTACCCTCAGTCAGTATTCTTATGGTCAGTTGGATTTTAACCTTGATGTGTTTCATTTAGTATTTTCTGTGAATTTGCTTTCGTTACAGACATAGTCATGCATCACTTATGCACTGTTGTGCATCTGGCATCTGCCAGGAAAAAAACCTATTCAACTCAAAACTATCCGAAGAGATTTAAAGGAGATTTAAATATTAAATGTCCTATAATTAGCTGAGCATTCCTGCTTGGACCAATATTTGCCTTTTTGACTGGAAAAGGCATTGCAAACCAACCACACTGAGTAAAACATGTGGCCTATTCATAAATGTAAGGTCCATTTGTGGTTTGTAAACGTGAGGCTTACCCACCACACTTGACCAATTGCTTGCAGGACAAGAATGGGCATGTCTGCTGATAAATTCAGGACTTACTGGTAAACAACTTGAAATGGAGCAGGGTTTATCTTAGAGAGTCACTCCCCAAGTATATTCCATTGGTCTGGCAACCATCACAATATATTAAACAGAATTAATTGATCTCTAGTTGCCAGAAAATTAACATGATTTGCTGAAAAATATAGATTTCTGCACGCCATGCCATCTTTATGGTATCTTTATTTTTGACAGACTTGTTAATTATTTGCTAATTTAAGGTCGTTCTGTCTGATGAAACAAATTATTTTACTAGCCAAATGTGTTCAGAGTTGCAGGATAATGGTTTATGATTTCTTGCAAGTTCATCTTTATTATACTTGGTATTGCATGAGCTTTCTCTCTTTTTGTCTTCTGCCATGTACTATTTCCCAGCTGACCAAACAAGTTTCTTGTTCTTTGTGGATTTCAGGAGTTATGAGAATGACTTGTGTGACTAGCGTGTTGACATTTTTAAATAACTGATATTTTCCTGTTCTTTTTCCTTATTTCCCCTCCCTTTTTCCTTATTTCCCCTCCCTTCTGTTATGTAAGCACCTGACCCCTGTTCAGTCTCTTGCTGCATGACTAAAACAGAAACTTGAAAGTACCAGCGTACTGTTCTGAGCATTGCTCTCTTGGGTGCCGGTTATCTTTAACTTCATCCATTTGAGCTTCACTCATTTGAAACTATGCTGGAGCATGTTAGTGCCTCCTCTTTAACAACATATGGCAGAGAGGAGAGGTCAGTGATTTTTTTTCTTAAGGTGAGACAGAAGTTCTATTCCATATTCATGCAGAAATGTACTTTTTTTTTCTGCTAGATGTAGTTTCCTAAGCTGGCAAGGGAGAGAATGGTTCCAGCTGTCCCACAGCTAGTAGAAAGTATGTTGCAGACATATTTTAGATGCTAATTTGCAGGATTCCTGAGGAAGCCATTTGTTGATGCTGAGGAACACTTAAAAGTACCACTTTCCTATCTGGCTTCTGCATCTGTACAGTGGGGTTTCACTTCACCACCACCCCCCCCCCCCCCCCCCCCCTTCATTCTGGATTCATGCATGCCACAGTGTACTGAAAGCTTTGATGTTTCAGCACAGTGAGTGGTAAACTCTACTTTATGAGCTGTGCACCTGGAAATAGTACAGCACAGAAGGAGGGCATTGAGTCTGTGCCAGCTCTAAGAGCAATCCAGTTAGTCCTATTCTCCTGCTCTTTCCCCATATCCCTGCAATTTTGTTTCCTTCAAGTATTAACCCCATTCTCTTGAAGGCTACTGTTGAATCTGTATCCACCACCCTCTCAGGAAGTTCTTTTCCTTATGTCCCCTCTGGTTCTTTTGACAATTGCCTTAAATCTGTGCCCTCTTATTACTGACCCAGCAGCCACTGGAAACCGTTTCTTTAATTACTCTATCTAAACCCTTCATGATATTAAACACCTCCTATCAAGTCTCCTCTTAACCTTCTCTGCTCGAAGGAGAACAACTCCAGCTTCTCCAGTCTATCCACGTAACTGTAATCCCTCATCCCTTGAGCCATTCTATTAAATCTCTTCTGTACCCTTTCCAAAGCCTTCACATCCTTCCTTCTGGGACCCAGAATTGGACACACTACTCCAACTGGGGCCGAACTCGTGTTTTTTATAGGTTTAGCGTAACTTCCTTGCTCTTGTACTCTATATGCCCCTATTTATAAAGCCCAGGATCCCATATGCTTTATTAACTGCTTTGTTAACCTGTTCTGCCACCTTCAACAATTTGTGCATCAGCACCCCCTTTAAAATTGTACCATTTAGCATGTATAGTCTCTCCTCATTCTTCCTACCAAAATGTATTCCCCCTCACTTTTCTGCATTGAATTTCATCTGCCATGTGTATGCCCATTCCACCAGCCTGTCTGTCTTCATGAAGTCTTACTATTTTCCTCACTGTTTACCACAAAATGCTACGAAGGGGGCACCCAGATTTGAACCGGGGACCTCTTGATCTGCAGTCAAATGCTCTACCACTGAGTTCTGCCCCCATCCAATGGAAATAATGGGTATGTACTCAAATTGGCAGGATGTGACTTGTGATGTATCCCTGGGGATCTGTACTGGGGCCTCAGCTTTTCACTATTTATAAATTACTTGGATGAAGGAATAGAGTGCCATATATCTAAGTTTGCTGACAGCGCAAACTTAGATGGCACAATAAATCGTATAGATGGGAGCAGAAAGTTTGTGTGGAGGAGTACTCTTCCGGTTTGCTGACCTCTTGAAGATGTTGGCCCAATGTTGAGATGCAGTTCTATGGATACTGGGAGTGCCCTAGTGGCTGTTCTTTTTATGTAAGTAAGTGCATGGCAGAATGCTATTTAACCTGCACTATTATGATCAACAAAATAATGGAAGGCTTAAATGTTTAGACACCAATCAGATCTTAAAGCAATACTAAACATTTTATATTTGTGCTGGTGCTTCATGATGTCCAGAATTTGCTTCAATTCTAATTGTTGGCCACTCCTTCACAAATGTTTAAAATTCTACTTGCAAGAGCCAAGAGTTCTTAACTAACTTTTAAAGTTACTTAAAAAAAAAAAAAAAATTGTTTTATAGACTATCCATATAGCCTTGTGAGTAAGGAGCTTCGGAATATTATCAAATCGCTGCTGGGAAAAGCATCAGACCACCTGGAGCACTTCTTTGACCACTGCATCTACACTATGTTGCGTGAACAAGATAAGACCACAGGTAAGTAATTACTAAGAACCATTTCAGTGCTTTTATGCCATTATATGTGATGTTGGGTCCAATGAAAATCTTGTGGTGGAATTCACTTCAATTCAACTTGAAAGCATTTAACAAAACAATGTTCCACTTGACACCAAATTTATTTTTCTCTGACCATTTATCAAGTCTCTTGTGGACTGTGGTGTTGCATAGAGGCTTTAGCATCACGCCACCTTCAATTGAGCTACTTTGGTACCTTTCCAATTTTGAGTTTGCAAAATTTTAAATGGACAATTTAAACACAACTTTCCCATTAATTTCCATAATAGCTTCACTAATGAAACCTGCAAAGTTTTTTTTTACAATAAGTTAATAACCAAGTATAAAGTTGTAAACAGCCTAGGTTATATACAAGATCAGTCTTGAACACCTGTCTGCTAAATACAGTGACAAAATCGAGAGCTGATTTCACAATTGTCCGGTGCCGTTCACTTATTTAAGAATGACTAAGTGTGATGTTTCACAGTAGGCAAACAAAGATTCTAAGTATTTAAGGGAGATACTTTTCCAACTTACTGGTGGGTTTTCTTGTATTCATTCTCTGGATGTGGGCATTGCTGGCAAGGCCAGCAATTTATTGCTAATCTCTAGTTGCCTGAGAAGGTGTTGGTGACGCAGCCTTGAACCGCTGCAGTACATGTGATGAAGATGCTCCCGATGCTGTTACGTAGGGAGTTCCTTCATCGATGCTGGGTCAAAATCCTGGAATGGTTGTGAATGTCCAAGTAAGGATGGTGTGTGACTTTTTTAGTGTGGAAGCAAGTCATCCTCCGTTCCGAGGGACTGCCTAAGAAGAAGATCATAGAATCATAGCAATTTATGGCACAGAAGAAGGCCATTCAGCCCATGTCCATGCTGGCCAAAACACAGCTATCCAGCCTAATCCCACTTTCCAGATCTTGGTCCATAGCCTTGTAGATTGCATGTCCAAGTACTTTTTAAATGTGATGAGGGTTTCTGCCTCTACTGCCCTTTCAGGGAGTGAGTTCCAGACCCCCACCACCCTCTGGGTGAAACAATTTCTCCTCAACTCCCCTCATGATGGTGTTTGCAAGCACCTGCTGCCCTTGTGGTGGAGGTCGTGGGTTTGGGAAGTGCTGCTGAAGAAGCCTTCACAATTTGCGGCTGTGCATCCTGTAGCTAGTACCCACAGTGCGCAGGTGGTGGAGGTAGTGGATGCTTAGGCTAGTGGATGAGGTGCTGATCAAGCGGTCTGTTTGTCCTGCATGGTGTCTAGCTTCTTGAGTATAGTTGCAGCTGCACCCATCTAGGTAAGTGGAGAGTATACTATCACCATTCTGGCCTTTGCCTTGCAGATGGTGGATTGGCTTTGGAGAGTTGGGAGGTGAGACTGTTAATGTTGAATACCCAGCCTCTGACTTGTTGTAGTAGCCACTGCATTTATGTGCCTGGTTCAGTTGAGTTTCTGGTCCTTGGATGTCCATGAAGTTGATGGTGTGTGACTCTGTGATGGTAATGACATTGAATGTCGAGGAGATGGTTAGGCTCTCATTGGAAATGGTCGTTGCCTTGTACTAGTGAACAGCTGCACTCTTGATGTAATGGAGGAAAGGTCATTCATAAAGCAACACTAGATAGTTGGACCTAGGACACTGCCCTGAGGAACTCCTGCAGTGATGTCCTGGGGCTGAGATGATTGGCCTCCTTCCCTCTTCCTTTGTGCTAGGTATAGCTCCAGTCACTGGAGAGATTTTCCCTGAACTCCATTAACTTCAGTTTTACTAAGGGCTCCTTGCAGCCACACTAAGTGGAATGTTGGCTTGATGGTAAGGGCGGTCACTCACCTTGTCTCTGGAATTCAGCTCATGTCCATATTTGGACCAAGGCTGTAAGGGTCTGGAGTCAACTGGCCCTGATGGAACCCAAACTGAACATCCAGTGAGCAGGTTATTGGTGAAGTGCTGCTTGATAGTAGATGGTAATCGGCAAAAATTTGGCAGATGGAGTATGTGAGAATGTGTTTCTCCACTTTGGTAGGAAGAATAAAAAAGCAAATTATTTTTTAAATGGAGACTACAAAATGCTGTGGGATCTGGGGTCCTCGTACATGAAACACAAAGTTAGCATGCAGGTACAGCAAGTAATTAGGAAGGCAAATGGAATGTTGGCCCTTATTGCCAAGGGGATGGAGTATAAAAGTAGGGAAGTCTTGCTACAACTGTACAGGGTGCTGGTGACTTCACATCTGGAGTACTACATACAGTTTTGGTCGTCTTATTTAAGGAGGGATATACTTGCATTGGAGGCAGTTCAGAGAAGGTTCACTCAGTTGATTCCTGAGATGCAGGGGTTGTCTTATGAAGAAAGGTTGAGCAGGTTGGGCCTATACTCATTGGAGTTTAGAAGAATGAGGTGATCTTATTGAAATGTATAAGATTCTGAGGGGGCTTGATAGGGTGGCTGCAGAGAGGATGTTTCCCCTTGTGGGGGAATCTAGAACTAGGGGGCATAGTTTCAGGATAAGGGGTTGGCCATTTAAAACTGAGATGCGGAGGGATTTCTTCTAAGGGTCATGACTCTTTACCTCCACAGCTCTCTGGGGTAGAGAATTCCAGTCATTGAATATATTCAAGGCTGAGCTAGACCGATATGATCTACAGGGGAGTCTAGGGTTATGGGGAGTGGGCAGGAAAGTGGAGTTGAGGCCAAGATCAGGTCAGCCATGATCCTATTTAATAGCGGAGCAGGCTCTATGGGCAAAATGGCCTTCTCCTGTTCCTATTTCTTATGATCGCACTGTTGCTTACTCCTTCCATCAGTTTGCTGAAGATTAATAGTAGGCTGATAGTGCAGTAATTGAACAGGTTGTATTTGTCTTGCTTTTTGTGGAGAGGACATACCTGGAAAAATTTCCGCATTTGCTAAAGTGCCACATAATAGACTTTGCAAAATTGAAGCCCATGGGATTAAAGTGACAGTGACTGCATGGATACAAAATTTGCTAAGGGGCAGAGAGTAGCAGTGAACAGTTGTGGGTTTTTTCAGACTGGAAGGAAGTATGCAGTGGTGTCCCCCAGGGTTTGGTGTTTGGACCACTGCTCTTTTTTGATTTATAATAATGACATAGACTTGGGTATAGAAGGTATAATTTCAAAGTTTGCAGATGAGACAAAAATCAGATGTAGTAAAGTGAAGAGGCTCGTAATACACTTCAGGAGGACATAAACAGATTGGTGAAATGGGCAGACACATGGCAGGCAGATAATTTAATGCAGGGAAGTGTAAAGTGATTTGTTTTGGTAGGAAGAATGAGGTGAAGCAATACACAAAGTCTTATTTTAAAGGGGTTGTAGGAAACCAGTGACCTGGGTGTACATACACAAGTCTTTGAAGGTGGCAGGACAAGTTGAGAAGGCTGTTAAAAAGGCATGAGATTCTTGGCTTTAGGAATATTGGCATAGAGTACAAAAGAATGGCAGTTATGTTAATCCTTTATAAAACACTGTTTAGGGCCCAGCTGGGGTATTGTGTCCAATTCTGGGAACCAAACTTTAGGAAGGAGGTCAAGGCATTGGAGAGGGTGCAGAGGAGATTTACTAGAATGGTGTTAGGGATGAAAGACTTCAGTTACTTGGAGAGACTGGAGAAGCTGGGGTTGTTCTCATTTAGAGCTGAGCAGGTTAAGAGGCGATTTGATAGAGGTGTTCAAAATCACAAAGGGGTTTGATAGATTAAATAAGAAACTGTTTCCAGTGGCAGAAGGGTTGGTAACCAGAGGACACAGATTTAAGGTAATTGGCAAAACAAAACCAGAGGGGAAAAAGTTATGCAGCAATTTGTTCTAGTGTAGTATGCACTGCCTGACAATGTGGTGGAAGCAGATTCAAAAAGGAATTAGATAAATACTTTAAGTGGGGGGGGGGAATTTGCAGGCTATGGGGAAAGAGCAGAGGACTAGGACTAACTGAATGGCTTTCAGTGAGCTGGCACAGACACGATGGGCCGAATGGCCTCCTTTTGTTGTGCTGTATCATTCATTGTGTTGTAGCGTTACTGGAATAACTTGGCTAGGAGTGCGGCTAGTTCTGGATCACAGTTGGGGTGTTGTTGGGGTCCCAGTGGACTCTGCTGTTTTGTGATGTTATGTGGCGTGAATCTAATTGGCTGAAGACTGCCATCTGTGATGGTGGTGCCTTGGGAGGAGTCTGAGAAGAATCCTCCACTCGGCACTTCTGGCTGAAGTTGGTTGCAAATGCTTCACCCTTGTTTTTTTTGCACTTGCATGCTGGGCTCCGCCATCATTTGAGAATAGGGATGTTCATATAGCCTCCTTTTCAAGTTAGTTGCTTAATTGTCTAGCACCATGCAGGACTGTAGAGCTTTAATTGATTCACTGGGATTACTTCTCTCTGACTATAGCAATGTTTTTGCAGTTTAACATGCATGTAGTCTTGTTGTAAATTCAAGTTGACAGGATATTTTTCTGCAATTTCTCATCTGTAAGATTAATGGTAATCTACAGTCCATCATTGATTCTACCCTACTAACAAATAGACACGAGCAGGAATGGTTTAGATCATCATAACCCAAGAAATGGGAGCAGGAGTAGGCCATTCAGCCCTTTGAGCCTGTTCCACCATTCAAGAAGATCATGGCTGATCATCTACCTCATCTCCACCTTCCTGCATTATCCCCATATTCTTCAAGTCCCTTAGTATCCAAAAATCTATCTATCTATCTTCAATATACTCTACGCCTGAGCATCCACAGCTCTGTGGGGGAGAGAATTCCAAAGATTCAGACTTTTGAGTGAAGAAATAGATAATGTATTGCGCATCGGACTTTAGTACTGATGAGAAACCTGGTAATTCACGTGGCCAAAGGCAGGAATGTCCAAGTGTATCCAATGCCTAGTAAACAGTTTACTATATGAAAAATCTTGCTTCTTTCAGGAGAGTCTCTGCACGGCTACAGAATTTGTATTCAGGCTATATTGCTGGACAAACCTAAAATTGGAACAATGAATCTAGGAAAGGTAAGCACAGATTGCACAAAATATTATAGGTTTGTTTTTTATATTTTGTTTAATAAAAAAAATAAATCAGGGCATATTTGTGTACATGTGGTGGCAGGTCACTTATTGCAGCCTCGAGCAGGACAGCCAGCACAGATTTGTTGAATGCAAATTGTATTTGTAAATTTTTTTTTTGAAGTGACTGATTTTGAATAGATTAAGGAGAGTTAGTGTACAGTATATGGATTTTCAGAAGACATTTTAATAAGTTTTCTCATGAGGCTCATTAGAAAAATGCAGGCATCTGGTATAAGAGGAAATGTAGCAGCCTGGATAGAAAGTTAGTTGTTGGACAGTAAACAGATTTCACATAAATGTGTGTTGTTCTGATGGAGAAGGGTGGGAATTGGTCAGTGCTAGGCCAACTTTTGTTCCTGGTGTATGTAGATGATTTGGACTTGGGCATGCCACAAGACTGAAAATAGCCCCACTACCAAAAAGTAATGCACTGGAGACCACAGAGGAGGCAAACCCTTTCCCTGTCTAATCTGGAAGGTGATAAAGACCACATTGCGTTCAGGGTAAAACTAATTGTCATTTATTTACATGTTAAGACAATTCCTAGGAAAGTAGAAAGACACTCATACTTGTAATACATAAAGTATTTCAAAACAGAAATAGCATGTCCAGACTCCTTGTGGTTTTTCAATAGCTTTTGACTGAGTATGTGTTAGTCTCCTCTTGTGGGTGAGGTAGTGTGGAATAGGTAACTGGGGACCACTGGGCTGCTCCTCCATTACTTTAATATTAAATCTGCCTCTTCATCACATTCTTAAGTCAAGAAATTGAAATATTAACCATTGAGCAGGTAAGGTGTAAACAGTAGTCTTCTAGCCACCTGATGGCTCACTTTCTTTGACACCTATCTCCTCTTGGAACCATACTCCCTTGTTGGATATTGGAGAAGATGAAATTTGCTGACTTAAAGTCTATGGACTGACCTGCTACTATTTCCAAGAGTGGTATAGCCTAATCACAGTACAGGCAATGAGACGAACAGTGAAGGCTGGCCACATTTTCATTGTGATAGAAGGTAGCTAAAACATAAACCTGTTCAGTGGAACTTTTTTTTTCTCTAAGTTGAAGTTAATTTTAAATTAATTTACCCTACCATACAGAAATTATCCCTATTTCATGCAGGACAAAAACTTTGCTTTTGTCTACTGTAGTCAATAAGCATACACCCAGCTGAACCTGGCCAAAAAAGCCATTAACTGGTCTAGGCAGCGGGCGGTCGAGGGGGTCGTTCAGCCCGATTGCCTGCCTCTCTTCCGCGGCCATGTTCGCGCCTGGGTGGCCCTGGAGATGGAGCACGCTTGAGGCCTTCCGTGACCGGTGGGTGCCGCAGGGACTGGAGTGCATCATCACCCCGGCCAATCAAATTTTAATTTGAGGTTCCTTTAAAGTTTTATTAATTTAGTCAATTTTGTTTAATCACCCCAATAAAAAGTACACCCAGCTGAAGTTTCAAAACATTCCTGGGTAAGCAATAAAGCTCAGCTTACAACGATCTCTTTTCAGAGCAACAGTACTGATGGCCAGTAAACCCTTTGTGTTCAGGAATGTTGCTGGGGATGGAGTAACAGCCAGTCCATTTGTGTCAATTAGGCAAATTTAGATGCAGGTAGGATAATTGCTCCTTGTGTCAAGTGTAATTGAGGAATAAGCAATAACTTTGTGCTGCCAATAGCTGAGGTTCTCCGATACAAGAGTGCACTCTGGTTTCTCCCCCACACCCCCAGGTCCTTTATATTTAAAATTCATACTGAAAGGGCTGCCTGGTTGTTCACACTTGTTGCAAATGACAGTTTTAGCTAAAGTTTCAAATGATTTATCTGAATTATGTAAAGTGGCAATATTTTTATGAAAAAAGAGAAAATCAGGAAGTAGACTCAGTTTGGGTGGAGCTAAAAACAGCAAGGGGCAGAAAACATTGGTGGAAGTTGTTTACAGGCCCCCAAACAGTAGTTGTAATGTAGGGCAGCGTATAAATCAGGAAATTAGAGGCTCATGTAACAAGGGTAATACAGTAATCATGGGGGACTTTAATCTACATAGACTGAACAAACCAAATTTGCAGTAATAATGTGGAGGACGAATTCATGGAATGTATGCAAGATAGTTTTCTAGATCAGTATGTTGAGGAGCCAACTAGGGAACAGGCTATTTTAGATCTAGTATTGTGCAGCGAGGAAGGTTAATAACCTTGTAAAGGGGTCTTTGGGGAAGAGTGACCATATGATTTTTATATTGAGTTTGAAAGTGATTTAGTTAAATCCGAAACTAGGGTCTTAAATCTAAACAAAGCAAACTGCGTAGGTATGAGGGGCGAGTTGGCTAAGGTAGATTGGGAAACTAGATTAAAAGATATGACGGTAAACAAGCAATGGCTAGCATTTAAAGAATTAGTACATAATTTACAACAAATATACATTCCTTTAAGGCACAAAAACTCCAAGAAAAGTGGTCCAACCGTGGCTAACGAGAAGTTAAAGATAGTATTAGATCAAAAGAAGAGGCTTCTAATGTTTCCAAAAAGAATATTTAGCCTGAGGATTTTAGAATTCAGCAAAGGAGGACTAAGAAATTGATAAAGGGAAAATAGAATGAGTAAACTAGCGAGAGACATAAAAGCCGACTGTAAAAGCTTCTATAGATATGGAAAAAGGAAAAGATTAGTGAAAGTAAATGTGGGTCCCTTACAGGCTAAGACAGGAGAAATTATAATGGAATAAGGAAATGGTAGAAAAATTAAACACATACTTTTGTCTTCAGAAGAAGACGCAAAAAACTTTCTGGAAATAGTGGAGGACCAAGGGTCTAGTGAGAATGAGGAACTGAAAGAAATTAGTATTAGTAAAAAAAAAATAGTACTGGAGAAATTAATGGGACTGAAATGGGCCGATAAATCCTGATGGCCTACATCCGAGGGTTTTGAGAGGTGGCTATAGAGATAGTGGATGCATTGGTTGTCCTTTTCCAAAATTCCATGGCTTCTAGAATGGTTCCTGCGGATTGGAAGGTAGCAAATGTAACCCCACGATTTAAGAAAGGAGGGGGAGAGAAAACGGGGCACTACAGACCAGTTAGCCTGACATCAGTCGTAGGGAAAATGCTCAAATCTATTAAGGATGTGGCAAAAGGGCACTTAGAAAATAATAGGATTGGGCAGAGTCAACACTATAATGAAAGGGAAATAGTGTTTGACGAATCTGTTTTTTGAGGTTGTAACTAGTAGAATAGATATGGGGAACCAGTGGATGTGGTGCATTTGGATTTTCAGAAGGCATATGATAAGGTGCTACACGAGGTTATTAAACAAAATTAGGGCTCATGGGATTGGGGTAATATACAAGCATGGATTGAGGATTGGTTAACAGACAGAAAACCAAGTAGGAATAAACGGGTCATTTTTGGGTTAGCTGGCTGTAACTACTGGGGTACCGCAAGGATCAGTGCTTGGGCCTCAGCTATTCACAATCTATATCAATGATTTGGATGAGGGGACCAAGTGTAATGTATCCAAGTTTGCTGCTGATCCAAAGCTGGGTGGGAATGTAAGTTGTGAGGAGGATGCAAAGAGGCTTCAAGGGGATGTAGACAAGCTAAGTGAGTGGGTAAGAACATGGCAAATGTAATGTGGAGAAATGTGAAGTTATCCACTTTGGTAGGAAAAATAAGAAGCAGAGTATTTTTTAAATGGTGAGAGATTGGGATGTTGGTGTTCAGTGGGACCTGGGTATCCTTGTACATGAATCACTGAAGTTACAGCAAGCAATTAGGAAAGCAAATGGTATGTTGGCCTTTATTACAAGAGGATTGGAGTATAAGTGTAAAGACATACTATTGCAATTATATAGGGCCTTGGTGAGACCACACCTGGAGTATTGTGTACAGTTTTGGTCTCCTTACCTAAGGAAGGATATACTTTCCATAGAGGGAGTGCAACAAAGGTTCACCAGACTGGTTCCTGGGATGGGGGGGCGATTGTCCTGAGGAGAGATTGAGTAGACTAGGCCTATATTCTCGAGTTTAGAAGAAATGAGAGGTAATCTCATTGAAACATACAAAATTCTTACAGGGCTTGACAGGGTAGATACAGGGAGGATGTTTCCCCTGGCTGGGGAGTCTAGAACCAGGGGTCACAGTCTCGAAATAAGGGGTCGGCCATTTAGGACTGAGATGAGGAGAAATTTCTTCACTGAGGTTGGTGAATCTTTGGAATTTTCTACCCCAGAGGGCTGTGGAGGCTCAGTCATTGGGTATATTCAAGATCGAGATCAATAGATTTTTGAATATTAAGGGAATCGAGGGATATGGGGATAGTGCATGAAAGTGAAGTTGAGGTAGAAGATCAGCCATGATATTGAATGGCGGAGCAGGCTCGAGGGGCCGAATGGCCTACTCCTGCTTCTATTCCTTATGTTCTTGTGAAAAGGAATGAAATGTCCTATTCTTGTGGAGCTGAATTACAGTTTAGCAGTTATTATAGAAATATAGAATATGGGTAGAGTTCTTGCTACCCCAGTGTGACATCATTCTTTACAGGGTGAGTGAAGAATTGGTGTTGGATAACAGTACTTCTGGGGTATAGTTCATACAACATTGAGAATGCCAGGTTTTAATAGATTTGTGATCTGTTGAGTAATTTGTGTGATGTGCCTTTGTTTCATTTCACTGGGTTCTAATTTAAAAAGCAGGGTGGGGCTGGGTGGTAGTGTTTCAACATTAATGTAATCACTTTTAATGTGAATGGGTGGGTGTAGGGCCCCAGTGGAAAAACCAGAGAATGTATTTTTTTTCTCTCTCCATACTTAGTGAAAGCTGCTGTTCCATTTGTGGATCATTAAGTCCAATACACGGGAGTGCAATTTTTGTTATTAAAGCAAAAAGAGCTTTTTCCTGTTGATGAATTTCATTTCCTTACTCTCTAATTTTTTTTTTACCTTGCAAATATTTATTACTTTCATTAAAGTGGTCTCTTTAATTTTTCAGTACCTGGAATTGCTGAGGTCCCAGCAAAACAAACCAATTAAATGCCTCAGCATCATGTGGGCCCTAGGGCAGGCTGGGACAGATTTGGCAGAAGGATTGAGGGGTAAGGAATCGATTAACTTGGGATATTTGGAAATGAAAAGGTTTGAATTGCTTTGTGCTGTGGTTTAATACTATCTGGTTATTCACCATATTCTTCTCACTCTTGGGGGTTTCTGAACTTCTACAACTGGTGCATACATTTTAATTTTTAAAAGGTAGAACTGTGGGAACTCATAAGGATGGTCATTTTCGTACAAGGTTTCCCGCCTTTTCTTCCCTCTGAGAATTTGAGCAAAATTCATGTTTAGATTGAAGCAATTTTTAGTCCAAGGAATTCTTTATCCATTTGCAATATATTCTGGCCTAGAAAAGCTGTTCTTTTCTTCCTCCCACTTTAGTATGGCTTAACATCATGCTTCCTGTATTGGGTGTCAAAGCTCTGTCTGCCTATTCAATCAGCTACTTGGACAGATTGTTAATGTGAGTATATACAATCTTTTTAATGAGAATTTTCAATATGGAAAACCTGTATCAAAATCCATGTTGAATGCATTGTATGGCTCCACTATGCATCACAGAAAGCTTAGTACAGAAGATAGGCATTTGTTTTCCCAATGCAGTTATTTGCTGCTCTTTCCCTCTACCATTAAAAATTTTGTAATTTTTAATATTGTAATTGGCCTCAATTGCCACTTGTAAAGCGTTCAATACCCTAAATATCTGGCATGGGTAGTCCAGTGGCTGACACTAGACTTGCAACCCAGAAGTCTGGAGTTCAAATCCCATTATGGCAAGTTGCGAAATTGAATTCAGTAAAGTCTGGTAACTTGTGGACTGACTGTGGAATTTGCTGGATTATTGTAAAAACCCAACTGGCTTGCTAATGTTCGAGAAGGGAGAATTCTGAGCTACCCAAAGGCAAAGAGACAGACATGGCATTCCTGCAAGACATCCACCTTGCCTCAGAACACTGAGTATTGATGGGACAAACACCGGCTTCCCTCCACTCGCCCCAAGTAGGGGTGGCCATACTAATGAAAACCATCTCTTTAGATACGTCATCCTAGTAAAAGATTGAATAGCAATCGAGCTCAGTATGATCTTTAATAGCTATGTGCTTTTGTCACATCAGCATTCTTCCGTACAGATGAAAATACATCAATCATGGGTGAAAACCTTAACTATGCCCTTCAGTGAGTAATGCCGACTAAAAAGCTCAGTCACTCCTTGTCTAGAATGATGGACAAAATGACAAGTTACAGTCCATTCCTCAGTGTCTTGTTTTTGAGATGCAGACTTCAAAATTAAACGGGTCTTGCAATGAATAAGAGTAATTCATTGGTTTATTTTGAGCAATTTTATCATTTCCATTGAGTTGAAATTGATCGTAAGAAACGACACAAATTCATTCCAGATCAAGTCAAGTACTTATGACATTCCCAGATATCTCTCCAACCAATCTTGTGGCATTAGACTGCCAGTTTATTACAGAAATTTGGGTTCTGACTGCTGAGACTCACTTCATTTAGCTTGGCAGGAAGAGATGTTTACTGTCATTATGAACTAGATTTACTTCTGGGATCCAAGTCTAAGTGTGCTGTGTAATTTTTTTCCACCCTTCTCCAAAGTAGCTTGCTGAATGCATGTGTTAATCACTTGCCATTATCCTCAGCCTGGATTTTGCAGTCAGTGATGAAGGAACAGTGCTCGCCGTTCACCTCGTTGACAGTTGCCCATAAGTTTTCTCTGACTTGAGTGGAGACTTGCTCTGATCTGGTGCCTGTTCCAGCGTGACACCCTCTACAAAGGATCTGTTGTGTCTGTGAACAGGCAGAGAAGCAGCGAGGCTCTTAAACCAATCAGATTGAAGAATCCTCAGACACGCAGTGGGAATTTTAACCCCAAAGAAGGGGTGGGAGGTTAAAATTTAATTTTAAAAACTGAATTCCGACCCCAACCTGCCCACTTCTGGATTTTAACGGAGGGGGGATGGGGGGCATGCAACCAACCCCTCCATCTGGCTGGCTGCTGGCGGGAAAAGGAGCTTTCAAATACTAATCAGGCCCTGCGGGAAACACATTTTCCTGGGTTTCCTGACCGCTTTCTAGCCCCGCCTCTAGATTAAAATTCCAGCAGCAGAGTCTAAACCAGGAAGTATGAATTCGATTTAAATCATGTAGAGAAAGCAAAATAAAAATTGGGAAATACCGATGGGATTATAGGAGAGAGATAAGAGACAAACAGAAAATGTTTTTTTTTTTTTTTTTAAACTGCTGAAGGAATGAGACGCCACACTGGTAAAATTAAATTTTTAGGGCCAGAGAGGTTGTTTTGCAGTAATTGTCACTTATCATGCCGTTAGAAATTCACTTACTCCTGAATGCACCAGCCCGAACTTTCTGGCGTCTTTAGTGGGAAACTTGTGGGCAAGTACCCCAACTTCACACCATTGCATTGATTTCAGTGCTGAGTCTATAGATGAGGACTGTTAAAGAGGAGTGGGGTATATCTGACCGCATCTTCTGGATTTCCACCTTTAACTGCGCATGTGCAGCGCCAGAAGTTGCTGTCTGATTTACTCCATTATAACAGTGAGCGCTGATAGCCTTGCTGTTATTCTTAATGCAAAATCTGGGCCATTATGTCAGTTATGCAATTGAATTGTTGGTTCATACTGTGATCTCTCTAGTTAACCCCACGTTTTGTTGGGTGGAAAATTAATCTGAATCCAGAATGAAAGAGATGGGCCATTAATGAGAACTTGGATTGAAGGGATAATTACAAGTCCTAGCCCTTTTCGAGCTACCCCAGATCAGACGTATTCCCCGACATTCACCTTCAACTAAAGTTAGCGGTAGCCGAATCCTAGAGACGCTTAATTGGGTCTAAAGGTTCAGACTATCTCTCCTGAAAGGAAAGGAACAGCCTGAAGATGTTGCCGTCCTCCGGATAGCACTTTTAACAAGTTTAACTAGACTGTAACCTTCCGGATATTATGAGGGTCCGGAAAACCCCCCCGAATTCTGCAACTCCTCTCAAAGGAGTGTACAGAAATTGAGTTTGTGAGATTGATACAGAATACTCAGACAATTTTAAAAATATATAGATTTATTAAAGAACCGACATTGTTGATAGCTGGTATAGCAATCGCAACTTTAACCGTTTAAAATACAAATAGCTTACATTTCTTATCAGAGATCCTTATTCTCAAATCTTAACTTCGTTACATTTCCACACTTCTACTTATTTCTTAATCCAGAATATCCACCAAAATCAAATACCTTGATTACCCAAGACTCAGAGTTGTCGGCCTACAGAGTGGTTCTGAAGGCGAGAATTGCTCTGCCCCTTCCCAGCGACTTCTGACTGTCTATTTGAAAAGCTCTCTTTTATACTTTTTTTTTTAGTGGTTTACCCTTTGAAGTTTTCTGCTGATGTAAGCTAATTATCTCTAGTCATTCTCTATTGAATTCTTTTCTATTCTTACTGTCATTTCAGCTGCCAACTCTTAGAATCCTGTCTGCTGTATAGGTGTTTCAAAAACTTATCATATCCTGGTTATTACAAATTTCTCTTTGATGCCATTCTTTCGAAGGTCCTTCATTTCAATTCTTAATATCACCTTAACTGCTTGTTAGCAGACGTCGTGTCTCCTAACTCTTCCATTTTCAATACAAACACAATGTGATTGCTTGGTGTCATCTATTGATATATCTTAAAATGTTCTGTTTGTACCTTTTTACAATATGTAATTTAAAACCACTTCAACCAGGGTGTTTTTTGCATTTCTTATTTACTTCAATTGGTTGTATTAAGAATCATGTCTCCTTGTTCTAAGTTTAACATAAAACTATTTTACGGCAGGTATAAGGCACTTGTTTTTTTAATGTTCTGTGCACCTGTTCGACGTGTTAGATTTTGCCACTTTAAACTGGGTAATGGTATTGTGGTGGTCCAAATTGTGGACTCCTTGGAACCTACAACCCTCTGTTTCAATGAGGCCTTTGTCTTAGTATTTACAAACCAATTCCCATTTCAAAGCTTGTTTGGTGTTTACAGCTTTTGTTATCAACTGTTCTTATCTCAAAAGCCTGTATTGTGTTTGCAGCCTGTGTTGCCGAGGCTTTCCAGACTTTTAAACCCAGTATGTCATGTATTATCAGAAATCCGTTCATGGGATGGTATATTTTTCTGAATAGGTTTGGCTCATTCCTTTACAGGATCATGTGTTCTATTTGTCATTATATGGTTAATCTCTTTATCAGCTTTGATATACTTGATTTGTTGCTGATTAAACCTTTGATTATATTTCTTATAACTACTTACATTTTCAGGATGCATTCCAATCTGTCCAAAGGATTTGGAACAATTGGACCAAAAGACTTTTTCCCACTGCTGGACTTTGCTTACATGCCTAACAACTCCCTTTCACCCAAGTAAGTTAGAATGTTAATTCTGATACTTGTTTGAGCACTGCAGGTTTGAGCACTGCAGGTTTGAGATTGTTCTATTCTGTGCTTGAAGCAGTTTCATGACTCAACAGTGAATTTGTTTTTTTTTCCAACTATATATGGGCACAGATTAAATGTATACCAAAAATGGTATGACTATTTACTGTGCATTCAAAAATGTAATCCTGTTTCTGCTTGACTTTTCTAAATGACTCGAGCAAAACTTTGACAATCGATCTCCATATACACACTTCTCAAGTCAGTCTAGTCCTATTCAATGAATATGTGCTTGCAGCAGCATAAGAACTTAATTATAACTAAATACTTAGTCAATATGATCAAATACTAATTAACACTTTCCCTCGCATCTTCAATCCACTCTTTAACCAGATTTATTTGGCTGTTTTAACCTGGTTAATGGGCATAATCTTAACTGCTTTTGTTGAGTTTCTTGTTTGTATCTACCCTTTTTCTGGGGAGAGGGAGCAATTTAACATTTTAGGCTAGTTACATTTGTCCTTCTGCCATCTCATTCTGCCCTTGGGAGGCTAAGTTAAATATTTACATTTATCTGTGCCTTCAGTATTTAAAATAAAAACAACTCAACATTTTCTTCAACAAAAATAAGTTTAGTTCTGTGAGCCTTTCTCAAACCTTGGAGCCCTAATTCCCAAAATTATTTTCTCATGTGAATTGTCACTAATGCATCAATCAATATCCTTTAAAGGCAGGGAACTCAAAATTACTTACAGCCTTGTTAATGCAACCATATTATATTGTACAATGTTAAAATAACATGTTTTGGACTTGAATGCAAATTCAGTATAACTGTCAACTGAACAAGGTCTTGGATTGCAGTAATCTCTTGACGGCATGCTTTTTTTTTCTTTCCAAGCTGTTTTCTTGGGTAATTAGTTCACAATGTACCCTGTGCAATTGTGTGCAAATAGGAAAGTGGAGAAACATGTTCTTAAACTTGCTTGTTAATCTTCTGACATTTTCTAACTCTTATTTTCAGTTTGCAAGATCAGTTGCGCCATCTTTATCCTAGGCTGAAAGTTTTGGCATTTGGTGCCAAACCCGAATCTACACTGCACACCTACTTTCCATCCTTCTTATCCAGAGCAACTCCTAACTGTCCTCCAGACATGAAGAAAGAGGTGAGTAATGTTACAAGACTATATTTTTACTGTAATAAAATGCAATTTGATGTGCAAGTGAAAAATGAACTAGTTTTGGTTTGGTGGTTCCTATAAATGCATTCACAATACCTAACTAGAATCATAGAAAGTTACAGCACAGAAGGAGGCCATTTTGGCCCATTGTGTCCGCGCCAGCCAACAAAGAGCTATCCAGCCTAATCCCACTTCCCAGCTCTTGGGATGTGCTAACCTGCAGGGCTACAGACCAAGTGCACAGCCAAGTACTTTTTAAATGTGGTTAGGGTTCCTGCCTCTACCACCCTTTTCAGGCAGTGAGTTCCAGACCCCCACAACCCTCTGGGTGAAGAAATTTCCCCAATTACTTTAAATTTCTGCTAAGGGAAATAGATCCTTTCTATCCACTTTATCTGTGCCCCTCATAATTTTATACACCTCTAAGGTCTCTCCTCAGCCTCCTCTGTTCCAAGGAAAGCAGACCCAGCCTATATAGTCTTTCCTCATAGCTAAGATTCTCTACTCCCAGCAACATCCTTGTAAATCTCCTCTGTACCCTCTCTAGTGCAATCACATCTTTCCTGTAATGTGGTGACCAGAACTGCACGCAGTACTCTAGCTGAGGCCTAACTAGTGTTTTATACAGTTGAAGCATAACTCCCCTGCTCTTGTATTCTATGCCACGGCTAATAAAGGCAAGCATTCCGTATGCCTTCTTAACCACCTTATCTACTTGGCCTGCTACCTTCAGGGATCTGTGAACATGCACTCCAAGGTCCCTTTGTTCCTCTACACTACTCAGTGTCCTACCATTTAATGTGTATTCCCTTTCCTTGTTGGCCCTCTCCAAATGCATTACCTCACACTTCTCTGGATTGAATTCCATTTGCCACTGTTCTGCTCACCTGACCAATTTACAGCTCAAAATCTTGTGCCAGGATTATTTTGACATTGTTTCAAAGTTTGTTGATTGCAAGGTTGAGAGAATAATTAAAATTCCTAAAATTTACTGAGGGCTAAAATAGCAGTTTTTGCATCAAAAGTTTAAATAATATCCCGCTCTCTTGAGACACTTTATTTTGCTGGGGGGGGGGGGGGGCGAGGAGGACTAGCTGAAGTGCTCTTGTAGAGAGCCGGCACAGGCTCAAAGGGCCAAATGGCCTCCTCCTGTGCTGTAACCATTCTGATTATTGAAAATAGTGGTACTTGTGTATTTTGAAAGCAACAAGAGATTTAGCATTTCAAATTATTTTTGGTTGTCTTTAATAAATTTACCCAGCAGGTAAAGTAGCTCAGCTGCATAGGTCAGGAAGATCACTGGTTTGATCCCCAGTCTGCTGAGTTAGTTGACCTGAGCTGGTGGTGTGTAGGGGTACAATGTTTGGCTTCTACTCCTGAACTAGAGAAGAGAAAATGAATCGAGGTTCCTGACTGGAATCCAGTGATTCTTGTTGAAAAGTGCTGTGTGGAAGTTTGGGGAGGTGCAGACACAATTGGCCTTGATTTGAACCCTCAGCCCCCCTTGTTCAAATGGCCTGTGCACATTCACTGTCGAGGCTCACTTGAATATACAATTGGGTAAAGTACAAGGCGATTAATGCCCATGCAACTTTATCTCTGAGGAGCCAGCAATCTTGGGAGAAAATGAAGGTTGGAATGTGGCATAATACTGTAAATAAGGAGCAAGAAATAAGTGTGCAATTTTGTTATTGCTTGCATGTAACTAATTTATTTTGCATTACCTGTTTACTGGGTCTCCAGTTGTGCTTGATAACTTTAATCTACGGCTGATCAATTGGAAAGTGACATTTTTGTAGTCAATCAAGCCAATGGTGATGAAGCAATAAACTGTTCAGTAGTCTGAATAGCATATCTTTTGTGAATTGGTATAATGTGAAGCTAATGAATGTCCCTTTTTCTTAACTTTCAGCTCTTAAAATGTATGGTTGAATGCTTGACCACAGATTCTAACAGTTTCAGTGTTTGGAGACAGCTGTACACCAAGCATCTCTCGCAGTCCAGGTGATTAGTGCAAAAACTCTTGCGTAGAGGAACACTGAGGAGCAAATGAGTGGTATAATGGGGAATTTGTAATGGGCAGATGTCGTATTTTTTTTAAATGGCAATTTTTCAGAGTGCATCTATATGTAGACTTAAACTGGCATAAGCAGCTGGTTTGTCAAATGATCTTGCTACTTTGAGTTCTGTTTTAAGTGAGCTTATCGATTTGTGGTTGGAATTTTTTGAGCTGTTTAGGTTTAAATGCATGTTTTGATGCTAGTAATGTTCAGAGTATGGTTTTCGGCCATCTATTTTCCCTCGACAGTGAAGCACTTTTTATGTCATCAGACCTAACTTTCCAGAGCCCCCTGCAATATTTGGATCTTGACCACAATGGTTGCCAGAGCCTATTTAGCATGGCGAGTAACAGAATTATTTAGGATTTTTCGCTCCTGCCTCCAAATTATTAAAAACTGGAGTGTTTTGGGACATTCCACATTAGTTGTCGCCCAATGCAGAACCCTGGTTCTAAATCCTTGTTTTAATTTAGAAAGCGAATATGAATTCTCAACAGCCTGAGGTGTGTCTTGGTTTGCATATTGTGCATTGGCTAATTCATATTGTGCAGGCAGTTGCCAGCTTTACCATTTTGGTAACGTTTTAGTATTCTGACCTGAAATTTTTTGTTAAATTAAAGTCCTCACTTTTTAATGGGCAAGGAGCTTGCAATGTGAGGGAGTGAATTTACACACACTGGTTATCGAACCACTGTGGTATGGTAATTGTTTTAATTGGAGATTTGCCTCACCCTGCAGAGCTACTCTGCAGTTCCTTTCTCATGTCTAGTTTGGTATTTTTTCCCACTAATCAATAAATAAAAAAAAAACCATATAAAGGGATCATGTTGATTTACCTTTAATAGCATGCAAGATGTCACAGCCAGTGTTCTCATCATGAATTTACATTTCCACTGTTGGCGTTTCTCCAAAATTTTATATGTAGTCAAACTGTTAATTGAAGTAAACTGCAGTTTTCTAAATTGTTTTCATCCTGCATCTGAAGGACTCCAGTAGCTTTCCCAAACGTTTAGTTTCCTTCAGAATATTGTGATCTAGGCTGAGAGCCTGTTGATATCTGCCAGTCTGTGCAGAAGCAATACTTTAAAGCTGTGCGGATTAGTTCATTGATTCTAGGACCTAAAAAAATCAAAGAATGGGAGAAGGCCCACTGGGAACATAGTCCATTCTGTTGCTTTGTTCAATCCATTTCATTTTCCTTGGAGGAAAAGTTCTACAAAATGTTTTTGCCGTGTTCAGTCATTTCCTATCTATACTTATAATCCTAACCAGATAATCAGCCTACTTGATTTTTTTTTTTAAATGTTGATGACTTTAGCTGGGAGCCTATTTTGATGCATCAATTTGTCCTGTTCATGTCTCATTCTGTTTGAGGCTTGTTAATTTTGTAATTGTATCCTTTGGTTCATTGCGCAGTCCAAGTTAAATCTTTTTGTATTTACATTGTCTGTTCCTTGTTGCATTTTTCCACTACCAAGCTTGGGTTTGCTGGTCTGCAGTTCCTGATTTCATGTCATTTCTTTTTTGAATATTGCATGAAGATTTACTGTCATCCAATTTCTGGCTACAGCATCTGTTAATGCAACTTAAAATATTAATCTCTGTATGCTTAACTACATACTTCTAAAAGACCACTTAAAATTGCTGTACGATTTTGGCTCACATTTTGGCACCTTCCCATTCATCCATGTCTAAAATACTTACAATTTTGTTGAAATATCAGATGTGCAATTAATCAATTTCAAGGTGAATAGTACATTGTCTATTTATTAACGGTGACTTTTTTCTTTCAGTCTTCTGCTAAATCATCTCTTGGAAACTTGGGACAACACTCCAGCCAAGGTAATTCATTGAGTTATTTTCAACTGCAGCTAATGTTTTTAGAAGCTGTGCAGACAGAATGTTTTTTTTTTAAACTTTTGTTTGTTCAAGCAGTATAGTTTTTTTGTTCAAATGTCTTTTTATTGCCAGGAGTAGTGACTGTGTGTAACCATCATTATTGAAATACTTTTTTTGTTGCCTCCAATTGGAAAACCAACGTTCTTCCATTTCAGTCTTCACTTTAGCCTGGATATCAATTGGAATGGGAAGGGGAACTTTTTGCAGGTTGGTGTTCAGACATAGTCACCCAAAGTTCATCCAATTGGATGTTATTCCCTAACATGAAGTTTTGCCAAACTAGTACTAAGATAAGATGTCAGAGTAGTGAAATTGCTCTGAATTGTATATAACTGGCTTTTCTGTAACAACCATTTATTTAATAACTGATCTCCCATTGTGCAGTGAGTTGGTAGTGCTGTTTTGTAAAGATAGCATTCTGCCATGTAACAAGAGTGGTGCCTTCCACTGCTCCACAATTAATAGATTGTGATGTTATTGGTTTTCTCTGCTTTATTTGTACATTTTCTTAATGCTACTGTACCATTCTAATAACTCAATCTTTTCCCAATAAAATGAGATTTAAAAAAAAAAAGTGGATATGCTTCTAATTTTGTGCTGCAAATCTGGTTCCTTTCAGGTGCTCTTAGTCTGATGAAGTTTCTGTTTTCTTGGTACTACATTATTTTTCTTGGTGCCATATTTTTTTTTCCTAAAGTAGCAGTTTTCAGATTCATGTTGCAGTTTTAAATTATCAAGCAGACTATCAAGTTTTTAGGATGTTTACATCACTCTTAATAAAAGTCAAGCACGATGAAGCTCCATTTGTATATAGAGACTGATCCAGACTATGAGTCGTTAAGGGGTAGATGGTGCACCCAAATGTTTTCATTCGTCATGTGCGCCCCACTGTTCTGTGTATCTCCCTGCGGGAAAGCTCCCCGATGATGGATTTGGAACTTGCTTGAATTTCCCAGCTTGAGTTCTTAAGCTCACTCTGCTACCAATCAAAGAGCTGACTGATCATGCTTAAACTTCTCCAGCAACATGGGTTTACAATACTGAAACAGTCTGTCTTGGTGTTTATCCCCCACATAAGCAGTCGTCCTAATCCCATGTTCCTGCTTTGTTCCAGCTCCCTTCACCCGCCGCGCCCCCCCCCCCCCCCCCCCCCCAGTCAACCATCTACCTCTCGACATGGTGACTATGTAGTGGTTACTGTTTTCTTCCTCTGAACACAGGCTAAGGGGACGGGGTGGAAGGAGCATTATTTCCATTTTGGAAATAAAAGGGAATTGTGCACTTTTATTTCTCTTCCCCCCCCCCCCCCCCCCCCCCCCCCCCCCCCCCCCACACACAAAAATCCTTTGCACAATTGGAAAATTTGTGACTAAACAAGTGATCCTGTTTGCTAAGTGTTATTTTGGAGCACTAGTGTCAGATTCATTATTTTTGTTTAAGAACTGTTTCTTTTGTAAGTTAAAATAAAAAGCAGACCCCAAATAGCACTTTGTGAAACTTTCATGGAGAAAAAATAATTGGTCACAAAAAACATGACCCTGAAAGTGACAGGAGCTATGGACCATGATGTTTGATTTTATGTATGTGTGCTGGATGTAAAACTTCTAATGTAGCTGGGTATGTTTCTGTGAAACCTTGATAAATAAATAAGTTTAACATTGAACATCCTTAATTGCAGGTGCAGAAAGCTCTGCAGGAAACTGTACGTTCATTTAAAGTTACAAATGAAGAACTGTCTGGAAAAGGTGTCACAAATTCACAGGAAATAGGTGCCTGCAACACTGCATGTAATGTAAGGGATTAAATTAAATGTGATGCTTACTGTTTTAAAAGTGTTAGAACAGGCAAATCCACATTCTGCTCAGTTGAGTTGGACTGCCCTTGCCTGATTGCACTCTTACCTTTGCAGTTGTAGCCTGAAAATCTCCTGCTATGGCTTCTCTTCCTGCCCCTGCACTGTTGCCTCTGGAAGGATCTACCCTTGCCCCCTCCTATTTCTCATCTATATGCTGCCCCTTGGCGACAGCATCTGAAGATATGACGTCAGGTTCCATATGTACACTGACAACACCCAACTCTACCTCACCACCACCACCACCTCTTTTGGCCCTTCACTTCCTCAGTGCTGTTGGGCTGCTTGTCTAACATCCAGTCCTAGATTAACCAAAATTTCCTTTTGTTGGGAAGACTGAAGCCATTGTCTTTGGCTCCCACCATAAACTCCATTCCCTGGCTACCATCTTGGGCTGAACCAGACTGTTCACCGCCTCAGTATCCTATTTGTCCTTAAGCTGAGCTTCTAACCCTGTATCCTTTACATCACAAAGACCGCCTACTTCCACTGCTAATGGTACCTGCATATGCCTCAGTCCATCTGCTACTGAAACCCTCATTCATGCTTTTGTTGCCCTCCAGACTCAACTATTCTAATCCTCTCATCTTCCACCCTCCATGAACTTAAGCTCATCCAAATCTCTGCTGCCCATATCATAACTTGCATCAGGTCCTGTTCACCCATCACAACTGTGCTCTCTGACCTACATTGGCTTCTGGTCCATGGACGCTTTTTTTAGTCTTTGTTCAAATCACTCCATGAGTTTGCCCCTCCTATCTCTAACCTCCTCCAGCGCTACAACCCTCTGAAAACTGTTCCTCCAACTCTGGCCTCTTGTGCAACTCCTGCCATGCCTTCAGCTGTCCAGGCCCTCAGCTCGGTGTCAGTTTTTGTCTGATTATGTTCCTGTGAAACACCATGGTGTTTTACGTCAAAAGCACTATATAAATTCAAGTTGTCATAGCTAAATCGCACAGTTGCTGGTTTCTGCTCTTATTTTTACCACTGATTTAACAAGTCTATTTCATTTTTTAAGCATTGATGGTTAGTGATTCTCTTTCCTTCTCTCAATTTTCAAGAACCTCCTGCAGAAGTTGAGAGGTGGCGGTTTCCCCTGGTTTCGTCTGCTACTTGTGCTAATGATTTTTGCTGCAGGCTTTGTGATGCATGACATCAGACTACATGGATCCTTCAATGGTTCGTAAAACTATGAATTGCCATTGTTAAATGTTACTACTTTTGAGGAAGTTTGATATTGCTTCGACCGCAAGGAAGTATTTCAAAAACCAATATGCTATGTTGTTCAGTCAACGATTGCATTAAGGTTCTCCGTTTTTTCCCAAACATGAGTACCTTAATCATGGGGTGAGTTCTGATATTTGTTACCAGTAATGTTAATTGTAAAAACCCACTGAAATATTGGATTGACTAGTGACATCTGTAGCCTTAATATATATTTTATTTATTTTCTGGAGAAGAGTGATCATAATATGATAGAATTTCACAGAGTTTGAGAGTGATGTGGTTAAGTCTGAAACTAGAATCTTAATTTTAAACAAAGTCAATTAGAGGTATGAGGTAGATTGGAAAAATTTAGATTAAAAGATATGACGGTAGATAAGCAATGGCTGACATTTAAAGAAATAATGCATTCCCTTGAGCGACAACTTCACTGGAAAGTGGTACCGGGCTAACTAGAGAAGTTAAGGTTGGTGATCATAACATGATAGAATTTCACATTCAGTTTGAAGGTGAGAAACTTGGGTCTGAAACTAGAGTCTTAAACTTAAATAAAGACAATTACAAAGGTATGAAGACAGAGTTGGCTAAAGTGGACTAGGAAAATAGATTAAATGGTAAGATGGTAGATAAGCAGTGGCAGACATTTTAAGGATGCATTTATAACTCTCAAAGATATCTTCCAGAAAGAGAGATTCTACGAGAAGGATGAGCCATCCTTGGCTAACTAAGGAAGTTGAGGATGGTATCAAATTAAAAGAAAAGGCATACCATGTTGTGAAGATTAGTGGTAGGCCAGAAGATTGGGACATTTTTAGAAACCAGCAAAGGATGACTTAAAAAAATTATAAAGAGGGAGAAAATAGATTGAGTAAACTAGCAAGAAATGAAAAAACAGACAGTAAGAGCATCTATATAATATAATATAAAGGAAGAGAGTAGCTAAAGTAAACATTGGTCCCTTAGAGAATGAGACTGGGGAAACAACGAAATGGCAGAGAATTTGAACAAATATTTTGTATCTGTCTTCATGGTAGAAGATACAAAGCATCCCAATAATAGATAATCAAGGAGCAAAAGGGAGGGAGGATCTTATCAGTAGAGAAAAAGTACTAGGCAAACTAATGGTACTAAAGGCAGACAAGTCCCCTGGACCTGATGGCCTGCATCTTTAGGGTCTTCAAAGAGGTGGCTGCAGAGATGGTGGATGCACTGGTTGTGATCTGCCAAAATTCCCTGGATTCTGGAAAGGTCCCAGCGGATTGGAAAACCACACATTTCGCCCCTATTCAAGAAAGGAGGGAGACAGAAAGCAGGAAACTATAGGTCAGTTAGCCTAACATCTGTCATTGGGAAAATGCTGGACTCCATTATTAAGGGAGCAGTAGCAGGACATTTAGAAAATCATACAATCAAGCAGAGTCAGCATGGTTTTATTACGAAAGGGAAATAGTGTCTGACAAATTTATTAGTTCTTTGAGGATGTAACGAGCAGGGTGGATGAAGGGGAACCAGTCGATGTAGTGTATTTGGATTTCCAAAAGGCATTCGATAAGGTTACTGCACAAGATAAGAGCTCACGGTGTTGGGGGTAATATTAGTTAGCCAATCCTCTCTCTCCATGCTAACAGAAAAGAGTTTAGATAAATGGGTCATTTTCAGGTTGGCAAACTGTAACTAGCAGGGTGCCACAGGGATTGGTGCTGGGGCCTCCACTGTTTATAACCTATATTAATGACTTGGAGGAGGCGACAGTGTACTGTAGCCAAATTTGCTGACAATACAAAGATAAGTGGGAAAGCAAGTTGTGAGGAGGACACAGTCTGCAAAGAGATATAGATAGGTTAAGTGAGTGGGCAAAAAATTGGCAGATGGAGTATAATGTGGGAAAATGTGAGGAAATTCCCTGGATTCTGGAAAGGTCCCAGTGGATTGGAAAACCACACATTTCGCCCCTATTCAAGAAAGGAGGGAGACAGAAAGCAGGAAACTATAGGCCAGTTAGCCTAAATGTGGTAGGAAGAATAGAAAAGCAAAATATTTAAATGGAGAGCAACTACAGATTGCTGTGGTACAGAAGGGTCTGGGTGTCCTTGTACATGAAACACAAAGTTAGCATGCAGGTACAGCAAGTAATTAGGAAGGCAAATGGAATGTTGGCCTTTTATTGTAAGGGTGATGGAGTATAAAAGTAGGGAAGTCTTGCTGCAACTGTACAGGACATTGGTGAGACCACACCTGGAGTACTGTGTACCGTTTTGGTCATATTTAAGGAGGGATATACTTGTATTGGAGGGTCTTTAGCGAAGGTTCACTAGGTTGATTCCTGAGATGAAAGGGTTGTCTTATGAAAAAAAAGGTTGAGCAGGTTGGGCCTATACTTATTGGAGTTTAGAAGAATGAGAGGTGATCTTATTGAAACATATAAGATTCTGAGGGGGCTTGACAGGGTAGATGCTGAGAGGATGTTTCCCCTCGTGGGGAATCTAGAACTAGGGGGCATAGTTTCAGGATAAGGGGTCGCCCATTAAGACGGAGATGAGGAGGAATTTCTTCTGAGGGTCGTGAATCTTTGGAATTCTCTACCCCAGAGAGCTGTGGAGGCTGAGTCGGTGAATATATTCAAGGCTGAGATACAGATATTTGAGCTACAGGGGAGTAGAGGGCTATGGGGAGTAGGCAGGAAAGTGGAGTTGAAGCCAAGATCAGATCAGCCATGATCTTATTAAATGGCGGAGCAGGCTTGAGGAGCCGAATGGCCTGCTCCTGTTTCTTATGTTCTTATGTAGATTAAGAGGCTTAGTGTTACCAAAAAATAGTAAGCCTGAGGATTGGAAGGGTTTTAAAAACCAGCAAAGGATGACCAAGAAATCGATCAAGAGTAAGAAAATAGAATGAGAGTAAACTTGCAAGAGATATAAAAACAGATTGCAAGAGCTTTTACAAGTGTATATAAAAAGATTGAGATTAGTGAAGGTAAATGTGGGTCCCTTAGAGGCAGAGACGGGAGAAATTATGATGGGGGAATAAGGAAATGGTAGATATGTTAAACAAATACAGGAAACTCTTGTTTAACCGGCACCTAAATATCCGGAATTCTCTTAACCGACAAAAATCATACTCCGAAAACTCCTCTCAAATAACCGGCAATGTTGCCGAGTCAGAGTCTCCCGCGAACGCCGAGTTAGTCAGTGGGGGTAGTTCTCCAAAGTGCCACTACTCGGTCTCCTGGCGCTGTCGGAAGTCCGAACACTGCAGTAACAGGAGTCTGATTCTCCCCCGCTGCCGGGAGTCTCTTCTGATCGGCTATTTTACTGTGTAAGTTTTGTTTTACTGTTAAGTAATTAGAGTTATGGATTACCCTCAACTGGCAGTACTGTACTTAATCAAGCATCTTCCACCATCCATTTAACACAACATTCTGTAGGTGAGTACCCAAATACTGTATACTGCACATTTCTTGATTTTTTTAATTTTTGTTTGTTAAAAATAGCCTCGGTAGATATAACTCTCTGTTATCCGGAACTTTTGATCAACCGGCACCACGCCGGTGCCGGATACCAAAGAGTTTCCTGTATTTTGTCTGTCTCCACAGTAGAAGAGACACACAACCTATTGGAAAGTGTGGGGAACCAAGGGTCTAAGGAGAGTGAGGAACTTGAAGTAATATTAAAGAAAAAGTAATTGAGAAATTAATGCGACTGAAAACCGGCAAATCCCCTGCACCTGATGGCCTACATCCTAGGGTTTTAAGAGTTGGCTGCAGAGGTAGTGAATGTATTGGTTTTGATCTTTCAGAATTCCCTAGATTCTATAACGGTCCCTGTGGATTGGAAGGTAGCAAATGTAACCCTGCTGTTCAAGAAAGGAGGGAGAGAAAACTGGTAACTATATAGCAGTAAATCTGACATCAGTAGTAGGGAAAATGCTCAAATCTATTAGGGACGTGGTAACAGGCACTTGGAAAGTCACTGATTAGGCAGTCAATACGGTTTTATGAAAGGCAAATTTAGAGTTTTGAGGGTGTAACTAGCAGGGTAGATAAGGGGGAACCAGTGGATGTAGTATATTTGGATTTTCAGAAGGCATTTGATAAAAGGTGTTGCACAATCGGTTGTTATACAGGATTAGGGCTCATGGGATTGGGGGTAATATATCCGCATGGATTGGTTAACGGACAGAGCAGGAATAAACGGGTCATTTTCGAGATGGCAAGGTGTAACTAGTGGCATGCCTTAAGGATCAGTGCTTGGGCCTCCGCTATTTACAATCTATGTCGATGACTTATGAGAGGACCGAGCGTAATATAGCCAAGTTTGCTGATACAAAGCTAGGTGGGAAAGTAAGCTGAGAGGAGGACACAGAGGCTCCGAGATATAGACAGGTTAAGTGATTGGGCACGAAGGTGGCAGATGTAATGTGGGGAAGTGTGAAATTATCCCCTTTGGTAGGAAGAATGGAAAAGCAGAATATTTTTAAAGGTGAGACTAGTAAATGTTGGTATTCAGAGAGGGATTTGGGTGTCCTTGTACATGAATCACTGAAAGCTAACCTGCAGGTACAGCAAGCAATTAGGAAAGCAAATGGTATGTTAGCCTTTATTGCAAGGGAGTTGCTGTGTAAGAGTAAAGATGTCTTACTGCAGTAATATGGGGCTTTGGTGAGACTATACCTGGAGTACTGTGTGCAGTTTTGGTGGTCTTACCTAAAGGAAGGATATACTTCCATTTTAGAAAGGGTGCAACAAAGGTTCAGCGGATTTATTCCTGGGATCAGAGGGTTGCCCTAATGAGGAGAGATTGAGTAGAATGGGCCTATACTCTTTGAAGTTTAGAAGAATGAGGTGATCTCATTGAAACATCTAAGATTCTGAGAGGGCTTGACAGGGTAGATGCTGAGACTGTTCCCCTGGCTGGAAAGTCTAGAAGTAGGGGGCATAGTCTCCAGATAAGGGGTCTGCCATTTAGGACTGAGCTGAGGAGCAATTTCTTCACTCAGGGTTGTGAATCATTGGAATTCTCTACCCCAGAGGGCTCTGGATGCTCGTTGAGTATATTCAAGACAGAAATCGATAGATTTTTGGGCATTGTGAATCCAGGAATGGGGTGGAGTTCATGTGGAAGTTCAGCCATGATCTTACTGAATGGCGGAGCAGACACGGGGCCATATGGCCTACTCCTGCTCCTATTTCTTAGGTTATAACCTACCACTTAAAATGGTTTCCAATGATTTGAGGCCAACAGCAAAATGTTTTTGTCAGCTAAGTGGGTAGATTGCAAATGTTATTCCCCTGTTTTATTTTAAAAAATGGGGAGGGGGGATAAACCTGGCAACTACAGGCCAATCAACCAAATGTCAGTGAGGAAACTGAAATCAATCTGGGACAAAATTAATTGGCACTTTGATAAGTATGTGCTAATAAATGAAAGTCAGCACAGATTTGGTAAGTGTTTGACTAACTTGATCGAGTTCTTTGAAGTAACGGAGAGGGTTGATGAGGGTAGTGGTATGGACTATCAAAGGTGTTTAAAGTACCACATAATAGACTTGTTAGTGGCATGGATACAACATTGGCTAAAGAACAGAATGCAGACAGTAGTGGTGAATGGTTGGTTGTTTTCAGATTGGAGGGAGGTATACAGTGGTGGTCCCCAGGGGTTGGTGTTGGGACTACTGCTCTTGATTATATATTAATGACCTGGACTTGGGTGTACATGCCATAATTTCATACTTTGCAGATGATTCAAAACTTGGAAATGTAGTAAATAGGAAGTTAGTAACAGACTTCAGGAGGACATAGACTGGTGAAATGGGCAGACACATGATGCATATTTTGGTAGGAAGAATGAGGATAGACAATATAAACTAAATGGTACAATTTTAAAGGAGTTGCAGGAAGTGACCTATACATAAATCTTTGAAAATGGCAGGACAAGCTGAGAAGGCTGTTATTTTTTGTTTGAAAAAAGCATATGCAATCCTTGGCTTTATTAATAGAGAGGTCGCACAACACCAGGTTATAGTCCAACAGTTTTATTTGAAATCACAAGCTTTCGGAGCTATCGATTTGCTCCTTCCTCAGGTGAAGTCTAATAGAGGCATAGAGTACAAAATCAGGGCAGTTATGCTAAGCCTTTATAAAACACTGTGTATGCCTCAGCTGGAGTATTGTGTTCAATTCTGGGCACCACACTTTAGGGAGGATGTCAAGGCCTTGGAGAGTGTGCAGAGGAGATTTACTAGAATGGTACCGGGGATGAAGGACTTCAGTTATGTGGAGAAGCTAGGATTGGTCTCCTTTAGAGCAGAGATGGCTAAGAGGAGATTTGATGCAATAAATAAGGAAAAACTTCCAGTGGCAGAAGGGTCTGTAACCTGAGGACACCAATTTAAGGTGATTGGCAAAAGAACCAGAGGCGACATGAGGAAACATTTTTATTGGATGGCGCGTTGTTGTGATCTGGAATGGACTGCCTGAAAGGGTGGTGGAAGCAGATTCAATGTAACATTCAAAGGAGGATTGGATAAATATTTCAAGGGGGGGAAAAATTACTGGGCTATGGGGAAAGAGCAGCAGTGTGAGAAGAATTGGATAGCTTGACCAAAGGGCAGGCACGATCGGCCGAATGGCCTCCTGCGCTGTATCATTCTATAATTCTGAACATCAAACTCAGTCTCTGCTAATGAGACTTGTGAATTGGCAATTCTGAGATGTGAGCAGCGTGTACATTTGTCTTTTGAGAAGTATCTGGCTTCAGATTCCTTTCGTTGACAACACAACTCTTACACCCATATTTAGCATACTGTCATAACTATTGAAATTTGCAAGATTGCACTTGGAAGGTTCAGCACCACTTCAGTGTTGCTATCTTTTAGCTTTTAGATGAAAAGCTTGTTTTAAATATTACCCTTTAATCAAAGTGTGTAAATATGACTTGATGAAATTGTTTAAATTGGTCTCTTTTCATTTCTAATTTATTTGATCTTGGGTACTGCTAATGTGTTCACATGTTCACGTGCATGATTCTGTTTTAATGGTCACAGACCACCTTTGTTGATGGCATGGTAGCTCTTTCTACTCGTGAATGATGCTGCATTCAAACTGGATGCATGTATAAGCGCAGTCAACTATGCTCTACTTGAGAACCCTCCCACATGGCGGAAGTGCAAAGCTCACTTGATGCTGGCTATTTTCCACAAGAAATTCAATGAAATTCTTGAACCATTTCACTTGCCTGCTTGATAAAATTATGGACTGAAAGTTGGGAGATGCAATGGAGATTTCTTGTATTTGCCTGGAAGGAGCCTGCTAGATAAAATTGGAAAGCGGTGTAACATTGACCGCATCCCTATGCTGGAAATGGTCTCCAAATCTGGCTGCAGGAGTGTGCAGAGTTTGGTGATGGCTCCTATTAGGAATGTAAGTTGGGCTGGCAGTCTTTAGCCAGATCCAGATGATAAACACTCTCCCTGTATGCCCAAGTGACAATGCAACGGTGTGTCTGAATGGAGTGTCTAAAGTGGTATTCCTCCTGAAAATAGAGAAATTACTAAAATCCAGCTATAGGTATACAATTGAGAAACAGTCACTGATCTAACATGCAGAACAGCTTTAGGTAGCTAGCAGGATGGTTCCATAACTTTGTCGCAACAAGAACAGCAACTTACATTTAACTGGCCTTCAAGAGCAGTGCCCATTTTGCATGGGTGCTCACCCGCAGGCACTGTTCATGCCTCCCAGTCACATTATGGGGAGGACTTTACATCAATATATAATTGTAATGAACTTTGAGTTCTCTAGGATCAAAGTGCTTCAGGGCCACATTGGCACACTGTAGTGGTCTCCAGGGCTCTGTAGTGTCAAATGTGGAGAGCTGGTGCTTGATCTGAATTAGCTCTTTGGGAATTTTGAACTGCAGCTTGAATTATAACTAAATTGAACCCTGTCTCAAATGTTAAGTTGTATACTGCTGGGGGTATTTACATAAGCTACTTGCTTTGTATGGTTTGAACTAGTTGGAACCACTGATGCCTGTTGTAGAGAAGTATCTGAATCCCATTATTACTGACTGATCATTGATTCTATTTAAACACTTCCTCCTCAGCATCGTCTTCTGCTTATGTCCTACGGCAGTCAGGGATGATCTCTGTGTCTCAGCAGGCTTGGAATAAAATATCTTATTATTCCAAACAGGGATACAGGTTAGTGCAATGTGGGTATGTGTTTGATCAAGATTGCCCTGAAATGTTGCCACTTTGTTTCAGCTGTTCCTTCATACAAAGGAAATTAGAATAAGTACACTCTTGGACTTTCTCCCTTGAGCTACTCTCTCATTGGGCCAGAAATTTGGCTTTCCGGCTTCCTGCGGGTGCAAGCATCGCGCGCATACTTGCCTACCTCACCTGCAATTGTGCTTTGGGCCCACGAGGACTTCGGGTCCTGGGCCTCCTGCAGCTGCCGGCGCGCAGTGCTTGTGTATCCTAGGGGCGCAGTTAGTTCGAAGCGTCCCCTGGGATCACGTGGGCCATGGAGAGCCAATCCTAGCAGGGCATTTTCATTCCTAGATTTGACAGGAAGACCTGTCAAATCTTTGAATAGAGATCGGCCCCAAAACCACACTTAAACTTCAAATAAATTAAAAACAAAAAATCGCTTTTAAAATAACTAAGTTACATAAATTAACTACTTTAAACAAAAATTTAAATGTTTGAAAAAATTAATTATACTTTTTAATGGTGCTAAAAATAAACTTACCTTTCTTTAAAGTATCTAAAAAAAAGATAAACCTGTTGAGAAAATGTTTAAATTGTAATTAATTAACCACTTACCTTGTTAAAAACAGGCCTTGCGCCTCCTTTTTAAAAGTGCAGCTTCTTCATACTTACCCTCCCAGAGAAACCTGAAAAAAAAACTGAAGTTCGCTGCGTGCGCGCAGCCTCTCCCGCGCAAGCGTTCGACTTCTGAACCCCTCCCTTCAGGGGAACGGAAGTTCTGGTTTCCCACGCATGCGCAGTGCATGCAGGAAACTGGCACTTCAGGTGGCCTTACGGCTGAGTACACAGCGCGTACTCACCCGACAACAGCCGAATTTCTGGCCCATTTTTTTTTTTACTCGTTTGTGGGATGTGGGTGTCGCTGGCATGGCCAGCATTTATTGCCCTTGAGAAGGTGGTGGTGAGCTGCCTTCTTGAACCGCTGCAGTCCTTGTGGTGAAGGTGCTGTTGGGGAGGGAGTTCCAGAATTTTGACCCAGCAACGATGAAGGAACGGTGATATACCTCCAAGTCAGGATGGTGTGTGACTTGGAGGGGAGCTTGCAGGTGGTGGTGTTCCCATGCACCTGCTTCCCTTGTCCTTCTAAGTGGTAGAAGTCGCGGGTTTGGGAGGTGCTGCCAAAGAAGCCTTGGCGAGTTGCTGCAGTGCATCTTGTAGCTGGTGTACACTGCAGCCACGGTACGCCGGTGGTGGAGAGAGTGAATGTTTAAGGTGGTGGATGGGGTACCAATCAAGCGGGCTGCTTTGTCCTGGATGGTGTCGAGCTTCTTGTGGTGTTGCAGCTGCACTCATCCAGACAAGTGGAGACTCTTCCATCACACGCCTTACTTATGCCTTGTAGATGGTGGATTAGTCCTTAACTGTTGCACTTCCTGTAAAGTCAGTCGCCACTTTTTCCCCCCACAGTAACTGAAATATCTATTGTCCAAAATAAGACATTAAACATTACATTAACACAAACTTGCCTATAAAGGTTGTCCTATGTGTCTGAGTACCTTCAATTAATATTTTGAGTCTAAGGGCTTGAAGTAAAAAGTCTGATCTTCAACTTGAAGCATTGTACATTACGTGGCATAACATACCCCTATGTAAAACAATGTATCCTGTACCTCACCAGGAACAATGTCACAGGAGAGCCACTTTGTGAAATTCAGTGATTTGAATTGGTCAAATTGAGTTTTTATTAGCTTTGTGGGAGTCAGTCACAGAAGGAGGCCATTCGGCCCATCGAGTCCATGTCAGCTCTCTGTAGAGCAATCCAGTCAGTCCCATTCACCCGCTCTATCCCTATAGCCCTGCAAGTTTATTTCCCTCAAGTGCCTATCCAGTCTCCCCTTGAAACATTGAGTGTCTCTGCTTCCACCACTTCTGTCGGCAGCGAGTTCCAGGTCCTCACCACTCGCTGCGTTTATATATAAAAAAAAAAAATTCTCATTCTCCTCCTTTCTTTCCCCCCCCCCCCCCTTGTATCTCTTGCCCAAGAACTTAAATCTGTGTCCCCTAGCCCTTGTACCATCAACTAGTGGGAACAGCCTTTCCCTGTCTAGCCTATCCAAACCTGTCAATCTTGTACACCTCTATCAAATCACCCCTCAACCTCCTTTGCTCTAATGAAAACAAATCCAGCTTCTCCAACCTGTCCTTGTAGCTAAGATCCCCCAGTCCCGGAACCATTCTGGTAAATCTCCTCTGCACCCTCTCAAGGGCCTTCACATCCTTCCTAAAGTGTGGTGACCAGAACTGGATGCAATACTCCAGTTGTGGCCTAACCAGCGCTTTATAAAGGTTCAGCATAACTTCTCTACTTTTGTACTCAATACCTCTATTTATGAAGCTCAAGATCCCATATGCTTTGTTAACCACACTCTCTCAATATGTCCTGCCACCTTCAGAGACCTATGCACATTAACTCCCAGATTCCTCTGTCCCTGCACACTCTTTAAAACTGTGCCATTAAGTGTATATTGCCTCTCCCTGTTCTTTCTGACAAAATGCATCACCTCACACTTCTCTGTATTAAATTTTGTCTGCCTGCCCATTCTGCTAGCCCTTCTGTGTCCTATTGCAGTCGATTGGTATCATCCTCACTGTTTGCCACACCCTGAAGTTTGGTGTCATCAGCAAATTTAGAAATTCTACTCTGTATTCCAAAAGCCAATTCTTATCCACGCTGCCACTGGCCCACCTATTCCATGAGCCTCAATTTTGTTAACCAGCCTTCTATGTGGTACTTTGTCAAACGCCTTCCTAAAATCCATGTAGACAACATCCATTGCATTCCCTTCATCAATCCTCCCTGTTACTTCATCAAAAAATTCAATTAGATTAGTCAAACATGATCTGTGTTGGCTCTCCTTAATTAGCTTAAACCTTTCCAAGTGCCTGTTAATTTTTTCCTTGATTTATTGTTTCTAAAACTTTCCCCACCACTATGTTAAACTGACCGGCCTGTAGTTACGAGGATTGTCCTTGCACCCTTTCTTGAACAATGGTGTCACATTTGCCACTTTCCAAACCTCGGCACCTCCCCGGCATCTAGAAGATTGGAAAATTATGGCAAGCCCTTCTGCTATCTCCTCCCCCAATTCCCCAAGCAATCTGGGATGCAAGCCATCTGCTCTAAGCATGCCTAGTCTTTCTAGTACATGTCTATCAATTTTCATTGCTTCTACCTTTTCCACTGCTACTGATATTTTGTCAGCATCCACCTCCTTAGTAAACACCGATACAAAGTACTCATTGAGTATTCTAGCCTTACCTTGCACCTCTAAGCATATAACGCCACCTTTGTCCCTAATTGACCCCACCCCACCTCTTACTACCCGCTTACTGTTTACATGCTGGTAGATTTTTGGGTTCCCTTTTATGTTAACCGCCATTCTACTCTTTTTGCCAATCTTATTTTCATCTTCACTTCCCCCTTCAACTTATTGTATTTGGTCTGGTTCTCCCTTGAAGAATTCACCTGACATGCATCATACCCCTTTTTTTTTGTTTCATCATCTTCTCTATCTCAATTGTCATCCAAGGAGCCCTTGCTTTGATTCTCTTACACTTCCCTAGCCTGTACTTGGAACATCTCCTCCTTAAAGATCACCCATTGTTCCGTTCGTTTTTCCCGTCAGTCTTTGGTTCCATTTTACCCTGGCTCGATCCTTTAGCATCCCATTGAAGTTGGCCCTATTCCAGTTTAGAAGTTCCACTCTAGATTGTTCCTTGCTCCTCCATTGCTAATCTAAATCATATACGATGATCACTTGTACCCAAGTGTTCTCCCACAGACACTTGGTCGACCTGGCCCACCTCCTTCCTAGTTGGGCCAAGAACATACTGATCAAGGAAATGCTCCTGAACACATTTCAGAAATTCCTCCCCTCCTTTCCCTTTAATTATTTGGGTAATTAAAGTCCCCCAATATCACCACTCTATAGCTCTTGCATATCTCTGTGGTTTCCCTGCAGATTTGCTCCTCTACCTGCCTCTCACTATTTGGAGGCCTGTAGAATACCCCCAATAGCGTGATCATACCCTTTTTGCTCCTCCACTCTAACCAAATGGATTCTGTCCTTGTCCCCTCAATAACATCCTTTCCAACACTACAATGTCTTCCTTAGTCAGCACTGCCACTCCACCTCCCTTTTTTCCTTCCCTAGCTTTTCTAAACATCTTGTACCCTTGAATATTAAGTGCCCAGTCCTCACCATTTTTAAGCCACGTTTGTTATTGCCGCACAGCTAATTGTGCTTGTAGCTCACCAACCTTATTCACCACTTTGTATGTTTATGTACATGCATTCTAAACCCATTTTTGAATTTTTCATAGTTGTTTTTTTTAGTCTGCTCCGATCTAATATGGTACTACTTCTGCCTCTAGTACTATCCAACACACTTACTCTTTTATGCACCTTATTCCTCCTCTTCTCTACATGCTGGTGCCCATCCCCCTGCCATGCTAGTTTAAACCCTCCCACAGCATTAGCAAACCTCCCTGTGAGAATATTGGTCCCAGCTATGTTGAGGTGTAACCTGTGCAGGTCCCACCTTTCCCAGAAACTGTCCCAATTCCTCGGGAATCTAAAACCCTCCCTCCTGCACCATCTCTCCAGCCATGCATTCATCTGTTCTCTCCTATTCCTGTACTCACTAGCATGTGGCACTGGGAGTAATCTGGCGATTACTACCTTTTTTGAGGTCCTACTTTTTAATCTCGCTAGCTCCCTAAACTCTGCCTGCAGGACCTCATCCCTCTTTCTGCCTATGACGTTGGTACCGATATGGCCAACGACCTCTGGCTGTTCTCCCTCTCTTTCTCTCTCCCCCCCCCCCCCCCCCCCCCCCCCCCAGTGTCCTGCAGCCGCTCAGTGACATCCTTGACCCTGGAGTCATGTCTGCGGCTGTAGAAACTCCTATCTGCTCCCCTAACTATCGAATTGCTCTTCCACTCTTTTTTTTTCTCTCTCTCTCTCTCTCTCTCTCTCTCTCTCTCTCTCTCTCTCTCCTCCTTCTCTCCTCCTTCTCTCCTTCTTCTCCTTCTCCTCCTGTCTGGCAGTCACCCATTCCCTCTGCCTGCGTACTTTTAAGCTGCGGGGTGACCACCTCCAGAAACGTGCTATCCACGTAGCTCTCAGCCTCACGGATGCACCGCAGTGACTCCAGCTGCTACTCAAGCTCTGAAACACTGATCCTGACCAGCTGGTGACACTTCCTGCACATGTGATCATCTAGGCTATGCAAAGCAACCAGGACTTCCCCCAAGACACAGGATGTGCACTCCACAGGACTGAGCTGCCATGCCTCTATTTAATAGACTAAGAACTAACTTAGCGGAAAAAAACTTAACACTCACCAGCTACTTTCCTTGTGCTGATGTCACTTTTTCTACTCTGACATCACTCTTTCAGATTCTGCCTGAGTTGCTGCCTCCTGCTCTGGTCTTGCCCAGGTCCACTGCCTCCTCTTCCTCTTGCGCTCTTTATAGCTCAGCTGCTCACTCTCCTCTCATGCTCTTTACAGCGCCGCTCCTCTTGCGCTCTTCAGCGCCGCTGCTCTCGTGCTCTCTCTAGCGCCACTTGCCTCTCGCTGTTAGTGGAATTTTCAGAATTGAATTCAATGATTATCCATATTCCTTAAATCTGATTTCAGCCTTGATCTGTTGATTTATGTAATGAATTTTATCTTTTTTAAAAGCCAGATACACATGTAGATGGTATAGCTAACTTTCCTAGTTGATAGCACAAATGGGGAATAGCTGGTTGAGGTTAGTGGGGCCTGGCAGAACTTGAGGGGTATAAAGGTCTGAGAATTAGGGAGGGTGATTCTGGGGTATGGAATTATTGGGGTGGTTCTGGTTTGTGTGAACATTTTAAAGGGTGTCCCAAGATCTTGCTGTAGTGGAAGGAATGTCCTAGGATCTGAGGTTTTTGGGAGGGAGGGTGTTGATCTTGGTGTCTAAGGACTGGGTTCTAGGGTAAATTTCTGGGAGAGGCATACCCTCCGATCTCACCTAGCAAATTAATCTGTATGTGATTTATAGTAGTCACTTCTACAATTGCCACTTGCATTCTGCTTACATTCAACACACTACTCAAAAAAAAACTTGTACGCAGAGAATACAACTGACTTTTTTTCAGCAGTCTCGGTGCAAGCCCCAATTGTTTATAATTATTTAGCATAGATGTCCTAGGTCTGCACTGAACCCTTTGCTCAAACTATATTTAATGGAAGTCTCTGGGATATTCTGTTCAGTATGAATCTTTAACATGTAAAATACTGTGACTTGTCAAAAAATGAATGAATGAATCTCTGAATCCTTAATACCACACAACAAAGCTTCACTCTCAATTCTATGATCCTTTCTTTTACCAAAGTGCCATCTGCTGTAATTGGTTTCTAATCTGTCTTTCTGCTCCTATTCATTATCTTCACAGTTGGATAGAAACAAATATTCCTCATTACTACTCTGAAGCTGTAACAATGTTTGGGCCAAATCTTGAGCTGGTTTGGAGAAGGCTGACTGAATTAGTTATGTATACAAAGGAGAAGTTGTCAAGTCATATTGCATGGGTCATTGAAAATCTGCCCAAGTTTACTGAGTGGGTAAGTACAGTGTGTTAACCTGCTGCTTACATAGAATTATTGTTTTGAGAGAGTTGCATAGCACCTTCTGGATTGTGACATTTATCAATTAAAACTTGATTTAGTTCCTATTTATAGGTTTCATATGCTTTTTGAGTACTTGCTTGTATGAGTTGCATGCTTAGTTTTGCAGTGGTGAATTGACAAGACTACTGGTTTCCCACCTTTTTTATGTTTTGATTGTTTTACAAGAAATTCCATAGTGATTTGTACTACATGTGACTCTTCATATTAGTTCAAGAAGCAAAGTGGGACCCCTCGATAGCCATTCTCACTCCCACCTCTGGCTTAGAGTAAATTACTGGGTTTGTGATCATTAAGGTCCAGTTCCCAATCTCTGCAAAATAATCTGACCAAGGCAGAGTGCAGGATTGTTAAATTGCAAGCCCCAGTCAAGGAAATAATAGCTGCCATTAGTAGGGTAAATATTTTGAATACATTTGAACTATAATATTTTCAAATGAAGACTCCAGCTAAAGGTCACAGTAGGGTCCTAATGGTGGAGTGTTTCTTGCAACTCTTAAACTGCCAGAAATTTTCTAAAAATTTAAAGTCCCTTTTTTTTTAAATGTTAAAAGATCCCACAGGCGAACAGAATTACAGCACAGAAGAAGGCTGTTCAGCATGTGTCTGTAGCAGCTACATGCTCTAATCACATTGCACTGTTCGTCCTGTTTTACATTGCTGCTGGGACTCTGGTAAGTGATGCTCAAGTGGAAGCCATGATTTCCAAGGTACTTGTTTTCACCCTGTTGATTCTCATGGACTCACGAAAAGCTGGGTCCTGGACACTGTCTGAAGCATGGATTTAGCTTACTTTTATATTTTTCTGTCCGTACCACAATTCACTTTTTTTTACAGCTTCATTCTAACCTCCCAGATGCAGTGTTGCAGCTTGTAGAGTATGTCAAGGAATTGCTTCTCTTTATACATCAGAATTACCTGTTTCCAGCTTTGGAATATATGAAAATGGTCATGAAACAGTGGTGGAAACAACTTGTTAATTCCTGCGAGTAAGTATCTGTTCTGATCTGTGTATTTCATTTTTTTTTCAACCTATTGGCATTTAAAGCCTAAATTTTCTTAGTTGGCAGTAAAGTCGGTACATTGCTTACTGTTACAAATTTAGGGTGTACCTTCGCTATTCTCTTGGATACAGCAGTGCTGGTCATACAATAGATCTGAGCATCTTGCTTTGTGCCAGTGCTACTCAATATCTGACTCTACGATTGCAAAACTGGGGTGCAACAATAGTACCCATTGCGATCTGAACTTTTGGTACATGCCCTTGCATGTGCTTCAATCTTTTTAAAGGCAGATTAACCAACACTTGGTGATATGAGGGCAGATATGAACTGTTAAGCTGCTTTATTTCATATGCTGCAAGCTAACATAGAGTAACAGTCAAAGCAAATACATAGAATGTACAGCACAGAAACGAGGCCATACAGCCCAACACCAGTGTTTATGCTCCACTCGAGCCTGCTCCCATCCTTCCTCATCCAACTATCAGTATAACCCTCTTCCCTTCTCCCTCATGCTTATCTAGCTTCCCCTTAAATGCATCTATACTATTCACCAACTACTCCGTGGTAGCAAGTTCCACATTCTCGCCACTCTCTGGGTAAAGAAGTTTCTTCTGAATTCCCTGTTTGATTTCTTGGTGACTATCTTCTATTGATGGCCTCTAGTTTTGCTCTTCCCCACAAGTGGAAACACACTATCTACTCTATCAAAACCTTTCATAATTTTAAAGACCTCTTGGGTCACTCCTCAGACAACCCAGCTGTTCATCCTTTCCTGATGGGTATAATCTCGCAGTTCTGGTATCATCCTTGTAAATCTTTTTGCACCCTCTCCAGTGCCTCTATCCTTTTTTATAATATGGTGACCAGAACTGTGCACAGTACTCCCAAGTGTGGTGTAACCAAGGTTCGATACAAGTTTAGCAATTCCTCAGACTTGGCGCTCAGTTTTTTTCTCCTCAAACATGGGAGGGAAAATAATAAACTACATGCTATGTTTTTTTTGAGGGCCAACTTTTTTTGGCATCACTTTTTTTAAAACTGACTTCCTGCGTTTTTTTTTGCTTCCAGGTACAGACTAAGTTTTAGACCTTGCAGTCTCTTGTTCTAAACCTGACTACCCATTTCTCCCTTGATGTCTCTAGCAAAATGATTCACCATTAGGCTTGTTAAGGGATGCATCTCTTTTTCTCCCTCTTCTCCCCCCCCCTTGCAAATGCCCACCCATGGATTGAGAGTTTAACGTGGCCATCTGTTCTCTCGATGAATGTGACCATCCCAGCTAATAGGCATGAGATGCAACAGTTGACACTTGTATTTTATCAGTTTGCATCCAGAGTGGCCCTGTCTGGCCATGCCTGTGGCCTTTTTATACATATTTGAATCCATTTCATTTTAAAACATAATCCTGAAACCACTCTCTCCCACAATCCTTTCCATTAAACAGAAAAGATCAAAATATCCTGCCACCAGCGTGCATTGGAAAATCATAATTTATCCCTAAATATTTGCTTTAGCATCAATTGATAAAAGTTCTCCGTTTAGAACAATTTCATCTTTTTATGCCTGTTAAGATATTTGTACAATTTCTATAACGTCTACTGAGTAGGGTTAAAGTGCAGAATGGCACTGAAACAATGCCCGGTTGTCGTTCTGTGTATGTTAAATGAAAATCCACAAAGATCTGTGTACCTGACATAACCTCATAAATTGAATAGAGGAACACAACCTTAATCCATGTTGGGAGAAACAGTAAGCCACTAAATGGAACAATGGTAGTGAGAGGAACACAACCTTAATCCATGTTGGGAGAAACAGTAAGCCACTAAATGGAACAATGGTAGTGAGAATGGTTTGTAATATTTCAGTTTGTACCTCTTCCTGTTTGAAGTTTGAATTATTCTGCTTTGTGGTGCTAACATAAACTCTGCTTTACCAAGAATACCATATTAATGTTCTATGTTTTAAGTCCAGTCAGATAGCTTGCTTGTTTGCTGTTTTTCTATTGACTCATTTATACTACTCAGCCAGCAAGAGGTGCTGAGTGACACATGTATTGCTGTCCCTGTCACCAGTTGGTTTACACTGCCGCTAAATGACTTGGAGGGGATGTAGTGCCAAACATACCTTTTTTGTCCTGTGGTGATGGCATGTTCCATATCTTCCATTGCTAAATAGCTGTAGGGTTGCTCTCTTTCCATTTTTTGGGGGGTTTTGAGGTGTCGGTGATCTAATCTTCAGAGATGTGACTGGAAACCATGTGGTTTATAGTGCAGAAGTGCTGATAACTTCAAGTATGCAGAAGATCTGGGTATTCCCCTTTTTATCTGAATTATCAAGAAATAAATGCACCATCTTTTCACTACAAATCAAATCACTGGGGCACATCATATACTTGCTGGTTACTATGAAGTCCTAGTAACATATTTTTTTGCCCAGGAGGAGGGGTAGAGTAGCAATTTCTTGTGTAGCAAGGTTGTTATTTTACAACTACTTGAACAACTACCAAGTTAAACTTTTGAGGTATATTTTAATGCTAAACTGGAAATGACTGGATCTCGATGTACTGCAATAGGACATGGTGCATTTACATGTTAAGGGTGGCAATGATGCTTGTACAGACCTCAACATTTATTTAAAAAGTTGAGGGTTGACCAATTACATATGCACTTGGGAACAAGTTCTTATTTACAATCAAGTATTTTAACAGATTAGAAAAAAATACTTGTCAGATCTTTTGTTCTGGATGTTCAAGGTGTTTATAAACTGGTTGTGACACTTTTAGAATACTGATGGCTTGAATTAGTGCTATTCTTCCATTAAACTTGGATTTGTGACTACAGTTTGATTGGAAACACACAATTAGCCAGTCTGATGTGTTATCTGAACCTACATTTATAACTTTCTATATTGTATTAAATATTTTTATGCTAAGTCTTGCATGTTGTTTGCCAAACTTCAGGGGTGAAATCAGTTGGGAATGTGTGAAGAAACATTTTGTGAACACCACACATTTAACGTGGAGTTATCTACAGAACACGACCACAGCTGTCAAAAACTGGGCCTCCTCTATGATCTCCAATCACTAAACAAGAAGAAGCATATTCCATGTTATTTTGGGAGTAGCAATTATACAGTTGGAGCATTCTGGAGGAGTTAACTGCATTTTCTGCTGTGGAGAGGATTGAGAATTGATTTAAAAGTACAAATGCCACTTAATTCTTTGCTTTTGTTATAACAGTTTTTATCTATCAAATGCATGTATTTTGTACCCACTTTTTCCAAAGTCTTCAAGATGTTAACTGTCGGTGTCTTCTATATTGACTTTACATGTTCTTCTGCATATGACAACATTGGATGATAAATTTAATCATTAAAGCTGCAACATTCAGAAATGTTTAACATGGTGTCATAACACAGCTGTTCATATCTTACTGCAATAATTAGTTTTGATTTCAAATAATGGTTTAAGTACAGTATTTTAAAGAAAATCCAATGCCATAGAAGCCAGGTGTGTACAAAATTTAATGAGACAACTTGTATTTTTAAGTAACTGCAATATTAACAACTGATGGCTAACTTGTTTTCGTCTTCATGGTTGGTTTCCAGTTACCATAGTAAATGAGCTAAAGACGTTTGTGCTGCATGCTGTCTGTTGAAGTTTTGTGAAATATTTTGTGTAATTTTCAGTTTGTTTTTTAGTTAAACAGTACTCTAGTTCTTTTGGCTATATGATCACATTTGAAATGGGTTGCCAAATCTTTTTGTGACTGTGCAAAATTTTTAATTTGGCAAAACATCAAACAGTACAGTGCTTAAGACTAATTTCAGGTTGCTTCTATTCATGACCATTGTAAATACTGATGCATTGCCTTGAATCAGTATTTTTGTATTGCTTCATCATCTGGTGGTAATTGTAGTACATTTAAGAATCCACATTTGTTTAACATTACAAATGCATCATGCTACCAAATGGCCTGAAACTCCCTGTTCTCCAATAGTAGTGAAACTATGATGACTGGGTCACTTCAACCATGTCCATTTTAAAGGTGTGACTCGGGCAGATTATGGACATTTTTACTGTAGCCGAGTCATGGCGGAGGCATTTTAAAGCAAGTACCTGTCTCTATACCGTTTCTATCTTGCTGCTCCTTGCTGTAATTGTAACAGTTGCCAGTCCATCAATCCAGTGCTTATAAAATGCAATTCTGTTAAGATAATTGACTGACTTGACTCCACATACCAAAAGAGCAGATTTTTAGAGGACATCTTGTCAGTTGTCTTGCACGTGATATTGCCGTTAGTATCCTATTCTAACCTGTCCCTTTGAGTCCAATTCTTGGATAACAGTTGAGTTTTGTACTGTATTGACTTGCACATAGTACTGAACTTAACACACACAATCTCTATTTATTCTATAACCTTGCTTAATGAGACAATTCCTTTGTATGGCATTCAAATTGCTTGAGATTAAATACATGGTCAGGTCAAGTAAATGTCTTTGATCTGTGTGCCTGAGGGTTCCTAAGATTATAGTTGCATTACATCTGAATACTGAAGTCAATTTTTATATTTAAAATATTTTTGCATCAAGAAAATGTTATATTGTGGCTCCCTTTTTGGATGGTGAAGTTATATGCCTGATCTGATATTGGTGTTTGACTGGTAATATGTAAAATTATTTCAAACATGATTGTATGGTCTGTGATTGACTGACTTATAGTTGCATCATTTTAAATGGTGTGGAGTTCCAGACTCTCATGCCTGCCCAGTTTTTCACGTGATTCTCATCTGTAGTTAAAAAGGAAGTGCTTCAACTATCACTCTGCTTTTTGAAGACACCTTTTATAGGCAGTTGATTTTTCTTTTAAACAGGAGTATCATCTTCAATCTGGCAAACTTTTTTTTCAGTTAAACTCAAATGTTATAAAGTACATGTAATTCACATCTGTGCTTGACCTTGTGATCAAAAAGACTTGCATTATTTATTCTTCAAAAAAGATGAAGTATGCCAAATGCTTTAACACATTTCATCCTTTCAAAAGGAGACCAATGTGATCTGGAGGTACTTGCAGAAATGTTTCTTGCTCTATTTAAGAGTGTCATTATATTTTCCCGTATAGTTTTGCCAATACCAACTATCTCCAGATTATCAACTACAAAGCATGAATTAATGCAAAAGGGCAGGAAGACTATATTTGGTAAAATATGCATTGGAGTCTTATGAAAATATAGCCAATATTTGTACTGTAGCTAATTTGGAACATATTTCAAAGTTTGACAAGTATGGTCTAAGTGTAGCTTATGTACCTTAAGTTGGCAGTTACATAAAAATAAGATTGTTTCCCATCATTGCCCTTTTTTCTTCAACCCCCCCCCCCCCCCCTTTCCTCCCACTCCTCGCCTATTAAAAGTACTAAATGCAAATTTCTTGTTTTGTAATCTGTTACAAGGTATAAAAGTTGTTTGGCTGGCCCATCACCTGGCTCCATTTATATTTGACAACTACCTTTTTTTTTGCTGTCTGTGAAATACTGTTGCCTTGTTCATTGACTAATTTATTAAAGGGTAGTTTTAACCCAAGGAAAATTCTATATGTACATAATGATTATGGGACCAGCATGCTGGTTGTTAGTTGGTGAACCTTATGTGGACTGGCCGAATACATGTTAATTCTGTTCTCAAATGTAAATTTCAATCATGAATTCTTGTGAAAAATAAAAATGGTTTTTAACCAATATGTTTTGACTTATTTACATTTGTAAATGTTGCTCCTCACTGTTCAGTATTCCTCGTAACCATGTAAGAGAATGTTGTCTCACTTTGCAAATCTGATTTGACGACAGGATATTGTAGTTGTCTGGGTATGATGATTTAAATTACCTTTAGCCAGATGAAATAACTGTCATTGGACTACCAGCTAGCTGAGCTGTTATGTAATGATAGTAAATGCATATAATTGTAGTTCAGTCTCTGTGTACAGATAGGATTATCTTCATTTCAAGGGAAGGAGAGGATTTTCCCTTTAACATTTTATCACCCTGCTCCCTACATAATCCACACTGATGCATGTATTTCACTTTTTTCTTCTTTTGGGAGATCACTAATACAAAGGTCAATTGGAGAGATAACAGGAAGGAAGAAGGGGAACTGCAAGGCAGATTAAGATGGGTTTGGAGTACATGTGCACAACTGCCCAGGATGTGATTGATGAATAAGGTAGTGAGCTGCAGACCTGGCTCAAACAAGGAGGAATGGGCACTTAATATTCCTGGCTACAATGTATTCAGGAAAGATAGGGAAGGAAAAAGAGGGGAGAAGGCAGTATTGATCTGAAGCTAAATAAAGAGGAGGTACTTAAAGGTAATTGTTGGCAGTTCTTAAAGTAGAAACGTCACCCGGTCCAAGTGGGATGTATCAGTTACGGAAGAAAGTAAGGGTGGAAATTGCGGAGGCTTTGGTATAATCCTCCTTGGGGGTGGCGCCCAAGGACTGGAGAAATGCAAATATTACACCCGTTTAAAAAAAAAAGTGATTGGGAAAAAAGTGATCGGGATAAACCTGGCATCTACGGGCCAATCAGACTAACGTCGGTGGTAGTGAAACTTTTGGAGACAATAAGACAAAATTAAAAGTATGGGCTAATGAGTCAGCACAGATTTGTTAAAGACAAATCGTGTTTGACCAACTTGATAAAGTTCCTTGAAGTAACAGAGGGTTGATGGAGTGTGGTTGATGTGTATATGGACTTTAAAAAGGAGTTAACAAAGTAGACGTTGGTGGAAATGTGATCTGGAGGTACTTGGGCTTAAAGGGATAGTGGAAGCATATATACAAATTTGGCTAGGACAGAGGCAGAAGTGGTGAATAGTTGAATTTCAGATTTGGGAGGGGGGGGAAGCATAGTGGTGTGCTCAGAGGTTGGTATTTGAACCACTGCTCTGATATAAATGACCTGGACTTGGATATACAGGGCATAATTTCAAAGTTGGCAGATGACTTGAAACTCTGAAATGTAGTAGTAAACAATGAAGAGAATAGTAACAAACTTCAGGAGGATATAGACTGATGAAATGGGAAGATACATGGCAGATGAAATTTGACGCAGAGAAGTTTAAAGTGATGCATTTTGTTAGTAAGAATGACGAGAGGCAGTATGAGCTAAATGGTACAAGTTTAAAGAGGGTGCAGGAACAGAGCGACCTGGGGCTGTATGTATACAAATCTTTGAAGGTGGCAGGACAAGTTGAGAAAGCGGTTGAAAAACCATATGGTTTCCTTGGCTCTATTAACAGAGGAATAGAGTACAAAAGCAAGGCAGTTATGTTAAACCTTTATAAAACACTGGTTTGGCCTCAGCTGGAGTACTGTGTTCAATTCTGGGCACCACACTTCAGGAAGGATGTCAAGGCCTTGAAGAGGGTGCAGAAGAGATTTACTAGAATGGTACCAGGGATGAGTGGCTTCAGTTATGTGGAGAAGCTGGGGTTTTTCTCCCAGTAAATGAGAAACTGTTTCCAATGCCAGAAGAGAGAAACATAGAGAGGAAGTATCAAGAGGTTTAGCATCTTTAGAAAGTAGATGAATCACCAATCCCAGATGAAATGTATCCCAGACTATTGAGGCAAGGAAGGAAATAGCAGTGGCTCTGACCATTTGCCAATCCTCTCTGGCTACAGGCGTGTTCCCAAAGGACTGCTAATGTTGTACCATTGTTTAAAAAGGGAGAAAAGGATAGACCGAGTAATTACAGGCCAGTCAGTTTAACCTTGGTGGGAAAATTAATGGAAACAATTCTGAGGGACAGTAATCATTTAGAAAGTCAGATTAATCAAGGACAGTCAGCATAGATTTGTTAAAGGAAGGTCATGCCTGACTAACTTGATTGAAACATTGCCCACAACCCTCCGAGATCTCTGCGCTCCTCCAATTCTGGCCTCTTGTGCATCCCTGATTTTAATCGCTCCACCATTGGTGGCCGTGTCTTCAGCTACCTAGGCCCTAAGCTCTGGCATTCCCTACCCTACTCTGCCTCTCTACCACTCTTTCCTCCTTTAAGACGGTCCTTAAAACATACCTCTTCTGTCCTAAAAACTCATGTGGCTTGGTGTCAAATTTTGTTTGATAATACGCCTGTGAAGTGCCTTGGGACATTTTACTACGTTAAAGGTGCTATATAAATGCAAGTTGCTGTTGTAGACCTCTTTACCACTCCACCTCTAAAAATATGCTCAAAGGCTGTCTGTTCACTCAAGCTTTAAGCCCCATTTTGTAAGTTCTCTCTTCCTGTTTCTGTGCTTATTCCCAATTGTCATTGATAAAGTGGTTTGGAATGCTTTTCTACAGTAAAGTGCTGTATAAACTTCAGTTGTTGTCATCCTCATCTTAAATCCATTCCCTCACTGCTGAAACTCCCTTTGCAGAACATCAATTTCTTCCAATAAAAAATCTGACTTTTGGTTATTCCTCTTCCTTCTCCAAAACCTTTTGCACCCACTGCATTATATTACTGCCTGACACCTGTGCGAAGCAATTGGAGACTCATCTGGAGTGTTCATCCTGGACCTTCCACATGGTTCAGGTGCGGCACTTTACACCTTTCAGTCATTCTTCTTCTTCCCCTCCCCCAAGTGTCCATGACTACGTGCCTCAAATGTAACTTTTAAGCAGCGGCAAACTCTTTACCGACTTGCATAAAGTTTTAATTGGAAATCACCATCTGCAGCGGAGGATGTTGAATGGATTCCAGCACAGTACAAAGTGCAACCCTGATACCGAGATGCTGGCACGAAACAGGGCTTCGCACCTGAAGCGTAAGGCTAGATGCACGCACCCGCGGTGCTCCTGTTGAGGCAGGGCACATGCGCCAAGGGACCCGGTGGATGATTGACAGCAAAGGGGGAGGAACCACAGGGAGATTGCAGGGCACATGCGCCAAGGGACCTGGTGGATGATTGACAGCAAAGGGGGAGGAGCCATAGGGAGATTGCAGGGCACCTCCGCGAACACATGGCTGGGGGAGAGCAACCTGCTCACCAGCGCCTTCGATAGCTCAGCTGGTAGAGCGGAGGACTGTAGAATATTCCTAGTCATCCTTAGGTCGCTGGTTCGATTCCGGCTCGAAGGACGTTTTTTTTTACCCCCTCCCCCCCAATAGGAGCACAGGCAGCCTCAACGGGAATTAAACGCTTATCGGACCAGACAAATGCCGCTTCCATTACCGCAGGGAAACGATCAGAATACGGCCGACGGAGGACGTGTCCAGGGGGCGGAGCCCGCACACGGCGGCGCAGTGAGAAGCGCTTCTCGCTCACTGGCAGGTGGCTCCGCTTTAACACGGGCTGCACGGGACCAAGTGATCGGCGACGGCAAGCAGCAGAGCGCGCGGAGCGGCGGTTTAACAGAACCCGAGGTTGCGGCCCTGCAGCGCCTCCCAGTGCTCATTCCAAGGTACTGACTGCCACCGCTTATCGTTCTTCAGCTATTCTCCGGTCTCTTTCTTGTCCGGGGGATTAGCTCAAATGGTAGAGCGCTCGCTTAGCATGCGAGAGGTAGCGGGATCGATGCCCGCATCCTCCAAAATTTTTCCTCTATTTGCATTGATTTTTTAAAAATCTTTTCTGGTACAGTAAAATCACTTTTAATTGGCTAATACTAGTTATTGTGTTTTTAATATGCGTATTTCCAAAGTTCTAAATTATTTTTAGTACGTGTCGATAGCCTGAATGGCCCAGGAACAGGGATGGCAGATGCGTGGATAGCCAAGTAAGGTTGACTTGCCAACCCTCCCGGAATGGGGCACGAATCTACTTCGCCCGATTCCATTTCTTGCCGTAGCTGGACCACCCTCCCCTCCCCGCCCCCCCGGATCATTGCTGTCGCCGCAGAGAGCCAGCCCCCACATCGAGGAGACCTGAAACAGGACCGGCTGGTGGAGAAACAGCCCGGAGTCTCGGGGGGCGGCAGAGGGATAGAGAGAGGAAGCGGGGAGAAGTGCAGGACTGGGCTGGAAGAGGATGAACAGGGACCAGTGGGCAAGGGATTGGCGGGGAGAGTGAATGACCAAGGACAGGCGGGGGGGTCATGGCTCAGGCAGTGGGGAGAGGGAGACTGGGGAATAGAAACATAGACAAATACGAGCAGGAGTAGGCCATTCGGCCCTTCGAATAGGGTGGGCGTGGGGCCCAGGAGCGTGGTGAGTGGGAGTGGCGCCGAGAGAGGAGCAGCCAGTAAAGGGGTGAGTGAAACCAAGGGGCTTTACTGTGGGTATATAGTGAAAGATTGTTTCCATTGGTGGGTGAATGGAGAACAAGGAGACGGAGACCGAGGATTCTCACTGGAAGAACCAAGTGGATCGGGAGAAGGAAGGCTATTAGATCATGGGATGCTTCACCATTAGTGACTATTAAGGTAGAGACTAGAATATCATTTAAAACGGAATGAGGATAAGCATTTGAAAATAATATAAAAGACTTACAGGAGGGAGAGCCATTACTGGGGACTAAATGGCCACCTACTGTGCTGTGAAAAGTGCCCTGAACACCGAGCATGCTGCCCTTCGTGCAATCTCTCAGTTTGGTTCAGGTCTGTCTGTGCCGACCAGTTTTGATACGTGGGCCCGAAAATTAGACCTAATACGGGAGATTACGCACTGTGTGCTCTCGCGTATTAGGTCCCGAATTGCCGGTTTTCTGCATGCACTGCGCATGCGCGGGAAACCGGCACTTCGTGTATTGCAAAGGGGGCGGTTCCTAAGTGAACCGCGTGCGCGCTACAGGTTGTGCGCACGCAGTGCACTTAGTTTTTTTTTCAGGTTTGAACGCGCAGGTAAGTGGTGAAGATTTTACACATAAAGAAAGCAGGCGTAGGACCCCCTTTTAACAAGGTAAGTAGTTAATGAAGTGTTATTTTAAAAAAATTTCAACAGGTTTATCTTTTTTAGAGACTTTAAAGAAAGGTAAGTTTATTTTTATAACTTTTAAAAAGATTTTAAATTTTTTCAAAAATTTAATTTTTTGTTTAAAGTGGTTAATTTATTTAACTATAGTTATTTTATTAATGTGATGGCTTTTAAAAAAAATTTAATTGAGGTTTAGCTGTTCTTTTGGGGGCTTGTAGTATTCATAGCTTTGACAGCCCTTGCTGTCAAAACTATGAATGAAAGATGGTGTGCTGCCATTGGCTCTAACTGAATCACGTGATCCCAGAGCTCGCACGAACTAATTGCGCCTCTGGGACACGCTTGCACTGCACAGTTGCAACAGGGAGAGGCCCTGAAACTGAAGTTCGTGTGGGCCCGGAGCAAAAAGGTAGGCGCGGAGTGCGATATCGCGGGGAATCCTTACCCCCGCGGGAACCATCGATGTTTAATTTCTGGGCCGTGAAGTCCAAATACAGATCGGATCTAACTGAGGCTCCCATTTCAGAGTTAACACTTTCACACAGAACCTGGGCCCAAACCAGAGTCCAAGGAGATAGGCAGAGAGATGGGGCCTGTTAAAAGGGGCATCGACTGGGGATCCTGGCTGCACCTTGTGCAGTGCACTGGGATTATGGGTGTAGTTTCAGGGTGAATATCAGCGGGTTATAGAATCTGAGTGTTAGCAGTATTATTCATTATTAGTGTAATTTCAGTGCATTACTATTAGTTATTGGTGGAATCAAAGTTCCTCCCACCTCTGATTTCACCCCTGCAAATCCCTCCCCTACCTTTGGTTCTCCTCTTGTCCTCTGTTTCCCTTCTTTGCCTGCTGCAACTACTGCAGAGCTAGCACTATTACATATATACAACAATTCATTGGAAAAGTGAATAGTGCCAGAGGACTGCTAATGTTATTCCTGTATTTAAAACAATTCCAGGGAACTGTAGCTCAATGCCAGTGGTAGGAAAGATAATGGAATCTGTACTCAAAGAGGAACCAGATCAAATGTCATACACACACACACAGCTATCAGCATAGTAATGACCTCAACTGATTCATTTTAACTCTTTCTCCAGTCTCCCTTCTCCATCCTGGGCTCTCCCAGCTTCCTTGTTTTAGGCTACATCCCTTCCTACCTCTAGCCTAGCCCTTTCCCACTCCCACTCCCTCTACCTCCCCCCCTGCCATGCATGTGTTCTGAGCTCAAATGACTTTTCTGGCTCTTTTTTTTCCCAGCAAGTTGGAAAAGGGCCTGAAATAGTCAGAAAAGCCTGGAATAGGTGTATGGTGCAAAATAATAGTAGATGGTAGACACATCCCGTACATGTGGAGTATACTTTGGAACCACGAAAATTCATTCTAAATAATTGAAGCTGTATTGGACAAATCCTTGTCCTTTTTCTTAACACATATACACAAACGGGACTGGATTGCTACCATTTACTTCTAAGGTTTATAAGAAACTTAATTAAGATTGCCTCTGAACCATTTTACATTACCCAATCCAAAGTATTTTAAAAATTACACCTGGAACCAGTTAGCTCAGAATTTCAGAGCAGCCCAAGTCGGATGTATTCCTCCTTGGCAGAATCATCAAAGATGAAGTCAGAGATGAATAAACTGGTACCTTTATTCACAGCATCTAAATTAGAAAAACTAATACCATCACAACACTGAGCATTGAGAATTGCAATTTACACTTAGGTGTCACTTAACTGACCTGTTAAATAGTTACTGCCACAAAAAGATTAAGCATTTTGAGTAACTCAAATATAGCTGGGTTCTCTTGACTACAGTATAGCAAAGTTATGTTCAATGTCTGAGGTAACCATATGGCTTACAAAGGTTATGTTTACAGTTTGTATTCAATGTGTCATTGACAAATTAACCACTTAAAATACATAGGCTACCCCTTGAAGTGGGTACAGATGGAATTTCATGATATCACTTGTCTGACTTTCTCTGGGATGTTGTGCTTCCTCTCTGGGACCCCTGTGGCTGATTGCTATCTATAGCCAATGTCATCTTTGATCATTATCCTCTCATCCTGGCTTAGCTAATCTTTTTGCTCCAGTGAGTGATTAAAACAGTTTTGATACACTTTACAAGATTACTCGGTCAGTTTAAATTCTTAACATTTCTTCGTTTTACAAGCTCATTCTTAACGCTTTCTCTCCTTTCCTTTTTTTCTGCGTTAGGGGTTCAGTTCATTCTTCCCTGCCTGATTTCCTTTTGCCTTTTGTGGCATCAGTGTTAATCAGCCGTTTGGTGCCAGTCTGTCAATGATTCTCTTGTATTCAATGTTACCTGGTGATCTGACTTTCTACAAGGCAGAATTTTTCTATAAAAACAGATAGTAAGAGTTTTTATAGTTATATAAAAAGAAAAAGGGTGGCTAAAGTAAATGTTGGTCCCTTAGAGGATGAGACCGGGAAATTAATGGTGGGAAATATGGAGATGGCAAAAACACTGAATGAATATTTTGTATCAGTCTTTACAGTAGAGGACACTAAGAATATCCCAACACTGGACAAACAGGGGGCTATAGGGGGAGAGGAGCTAAACACGATCAAAATCACTAAGGAAGTGGTACTCGGTAAAATAATGGGACTCAAGGCGGATAAATCACCTGGACCTGATGGCTTACATCCTAGAGTCTTGAAGGAAGTGGCGGTAGGGATTGTAGATGCACTGGTAATAATTTTTCAAAACTCCCTGGATTCCGCTAAGGTCCCGGCAGACTGGAAAACTGCTAATGTAACACCCTTATTTAAAAAGGGCAGTAGACAGAAGGCTGGTAACTATAGACCGGTTAGCCTAACATCTGTGGTAGGTAAAATTTTGGAGTCCATTATTAAGGAAACAGTAACAGGACATTTGGATAATCATAATTTAATAGGACAAAGTCAGCATGGTTTTACGAAGGGGAAGTCATGTTTGACAAATTTGCTGGAGTTCTTTGAGGAAGTAACATATAGAGTGGATAAAGGGGAACCAGTGGACGTAGTGTATTTAGACTTCCAAAAGGCATTTGACAAGGTGCCACATAAAAGATTATTGCTTAAGGTAAAAAATCACGGGATTGGGGGTAATATTCTGGCATGGATAGAGGATTGGCTATCTAACAGAAAGCAAAGAGTTGGGATAAATGGTTCATTCTCAGACTGGCAATCAGTAACTAGTGGTGTTCCACAGGGGTCAGTGCTGGGTTCCCAACTCTTTACAATCTATATTAACGATTTGGAGGATGGGACCAAGTGTAACATATCAAAATTTGCAGATGATACAAAGATGGGAGGGAAAGTAGTGAGTGAGGAGGACATAAAAAACCTGCAAGGGGACATAGACAGGCTAAGTAAGTGGGCAGAGATTTGGCAGATGGAATACAACACTGGAAAGTGTGAGGTGATGCACTTTGGCAGGAAAAATCCTAGAGCAATTTATTATCTTAATGGCAAGAAACTGGAGAGTACTGAAGTGCAAAGGGATCTGGGGGTCCTGGTGCACGAAACTCAAAAGGTTAGTATGCAGGTGCAGCAAGTGATTAAGAAGGCAAATGGAATGTTGGCTTTCATTGCTAGGGGGATAGAATATAAAAATAGGGAGGTATTGCTTCAGTTGTACAAGGTATTGGTGAGACCGCACCTGGAATACTGCATACAGTTTTGGTGTCCTTACTTAAGGAAAGACATCCTTGCTCTCGAGGCAGTGCAAAAAAGGTTCACTCGGTTAATCCCGGGGATGAGGGGATGGACATATGAGGAGAGGTTGGGTAGATTGGGACTCTACTCATTGGAGTTCAGAAGAATGAGAGGCGATCTTATTGAAACATATAAGATTGTGAAGGGGTTGGATCGGGTGGATGCGGGGAGGATGTTCCCGATGACGGGTGAGACTAGAACTAGGGGACATAGTCTTAGAATAAGGGGCTGCTCTTTCAAAACTGAGATGAGGAGGAACTACTTCACTCAGAGGGTGGTAGGTCCATGGAATATGCTGCCACAAAAAGCTGTAGAAGCTACATCATTAAATAAATTTAAAACAGAAATAGACAGTTTCCTAGAAGTAAAGGGCATTAAGGGTTACGGGGAGCGGGCAGGAATTTGGACATGAGTCCAGGTTCGGATCGGTCATGGCCCTGTGGGTAGTGGAGCGGGCCCAGGGACCGTGTACCCTGATTCTGCTCCTATTTCGTGTGTGCAATTCTGTTAGATGCAGGAGATGGTTCTGTGATAGTAGATTGGCGGTTAGGATCAGATCAGCCATGATCTTATTGAATGGCGGAGCAGGCTCGAGGGGCCGATTGGCCTACTCCTGCTCCTATTTCTTATGTTCTTATGGTGGAGCTGGAAAAAGCCAGATTGAGGTGACTGGTGGCCGCATCCAGGAAGGGGAAAACTGGTAGCCCAAGGCTGGAGAGCCAAGTGTTGTTGCTGGGAATAAAGAAAAAGAAACAGGAAGCAAAAGACGAACAGCTGCAAGAAGCAAGAAAAAAGAAAACCAAGACAGAAAGTAAATCGACCTATCTGTCTCACATGCTTGCTTGCACTCTCTTGCATGTTTTAAGCAACTTCATTGACCAATACTAATTATGTAATCTTTCCATATAATGTCACTGTTTAGAAACCTCAGGCCAATTCTGATCGTGTGACCTATCAAATCTTACTGAAGTTTTCCATAAATCTCATTGGCCAGTAGTAATCAGATGACCATTTTGTTCAGGTTACTTTCGAGCAATCTCAGTGGCACTTGGTTAGCATCTGACTAACTTGGTTATTCTGTGTTTGACAGGACTCTTGACCAATGCTGTGAATACAGTCAAGTGGACCAGGTTATTTAGTGGGTTTCATTTGATACAGTAAAGGGACATTGGCTCCAACTAACTATTTGATCATTTCCTTGGTAACCGCTGCTTATTCATTTTGACCACCGTGATTGGTTAATGCGAACAACGTGACTGAAAAATCTCATCTGTCATTGGTTCATGGCAAGAACTGCTCATTGGACCTTGGTAACCAATAAATATAGTGAGGAATGGTATCACAATGACAATGTGACATCATCAAGTAGTTTCTGCAAAAATACTCTCATCAGGGTCATACAATATAAATTAGGAGGGAAAGATTTAATTATTTTCTTCTCATTTACTCTTAAGTTTAATAGAAATGTATGCACTACAGACAGGTAAGCAACAGAATAGCAGGAAATGCATGTTTTACATTTTTGTCTGTGAACAATGCTACAGGAGATTAACTGGTTTAAATAGAAGTAGAGAATGGTGTGAGGGGTGGGTCGATGGTGTACGAGGCTACATTATTTCCAAATGGGTAGGGCATAATGGACTAATGGCCTTCTTCTAGCCTATCTCATGTAGGAGGAAGGGGAGGGTGAGAAGAGCAGAAATAAGGAAGGAAACAGTTAATTGGAGGAGAAAGTAAAAGAAAGGCAGGCAAAGCTTAAGAACAGAAGAAAAAGAGAGGGAAAGCAAAGTTGGCTGAGGGTCCTGTGATACAGTACAGGGCGTGAGGAAGTCCCATCAAGTGGAATCACATGGGCACAATTTGTATGAGAGACATTCTAGCTTCATATCTATAGCAGGCCTGCTAATGAGTATGCTGGGGCACGAGACCAGGCTCCGACCCAGATTTCTGGATACGTACTCATTGCTGATGCTGGGATTTGGGGCCTGGCACTCTATTAATGATGAAAAGTGTGTCAGTGTCCCAGAACAAAACATCTGTCAGAACTACTCATGGTCAAAGTTTCCTACCAATATCAAATATATTCTTAATGGTGAGAGACTAGGAGCTGTGGAGGAGCAAAGGGATTTAGGTTCTGATGAAAGGTCATCGACCTGAAACGTTAACTCTCTTTCTCTCTCCACGGATGCTGCCTGGCCTGCTGAGTTTTTCCAGCGTTTTCTGTTGTTATTATAAAGGGATTTAGGTGTCCATGTACACAAATCGCTAAAAGCTAATGCACAGGTATAAAAAGTAATCAAAGAGGCTAATGGAATGTTGGCCTTTATCTCAAGGGGGTTGGAATGGAGAAGTGAGTAAGTGATGCTTCAGTTGTACGGAGCCTTGGTCAGACCCCATCTGGAGTGCTGCGTTCAGTAATGAGCACTGTACCTCAGGGAAGATATATTGGCCTTCAGAAGGAGTACACCGTAGATTCATCAGGATGATACCGGAGCTTAAAGGGTTAAATCATGAGAACAGGTTTTGGAAATTTGCTTGTATTCCCTTGAGTTTAGAACGTTGAGGGGTGATCTAATTGAGGTATTTAAAATGATTAAGGGATTTGATAGGGTAGATACAGGGAAACTATTTTCTCTGGTGGGGGAATCCAGAACTTGAGGGCATAGAAACACTTTTTCACACAAAGAAAGGGTAGTGAAAATTTGCAACTTGCTCCCCTAAAAGGTAGGGGCAATTGAAATTTTCAAGACTGAGATTGATAGATTTTTATCAGTTTAAGGGTATGAAGGTCTGGGGAAGAAAAGTGGGTAAATGGAGTTGAGGTACAGATCAGCTGTGATCTAATTGAACAGCGGAACAGGCTCGAGGGCCTGACTGACCGACTCCTGCTCCTATGTTCCTAAATAGGTGAGAGATGGGTGGCCGAATAACCTGGACAAAGTAACCGAGATTTTCCAACTGTTGTTAACCCATTTATTTTAAAAGGTTTAAATAGTTATCTTAAATGGGTTAACGCCGGTTGAAATATTGCTGATTGGAAGTTCAAACTAATATGTGAAGAGGGGTGGTTCTTGAGAGAAATGCTGGAAAAGGTGCTTCAGCCCTGATAAATACATAAAAACCTACTGCACTTGAAAAGTGTTTCCCCAAGTTTTCAGGAACTCTTAATTACATTCTCAATGTTCATCTTGTTTTTTTAAAATCCTGAATCAACTAATGTAAATGTTAATCTTGGTGTTACAGTACAGATTTACTGCAAGGGTGTTTCTTTGAATATGTTAATTTAATACTAGGCCTTCTCCTGTGGAGTTGCACACTGGGGTTAGAGTTTGCTTTTAGCCTATTTTTGTGTGCAGAATTGGTGCCGTACCTGGAGCTTGCACCCGATCAAGTGGTCACAAAGAAGGCCTCAGATTCATCCCACTCATTAATTTAAATAAAATAGGCAGCTTGCCTTAACAGGGGCATCAATTTTATGTGTTGCTGATGCCATTTAAAAGCAGCCTGGAGCTCTTAAATTGGGAGGTGTACTTTGGCTGCAGGCAACTGCCACTAAGATTGTGGACAATGGCAGGCACAGCTGTAGCTGCAAGGGCACAGCTTTGGAGATTTGGTGGCGGAGGAACATCTTCTATCCACTAGGTGGCAGTAAGATATCCAGGCAAGCCATCGCAATGAGTGGGGCAGAGGTGGCTGAGCGGGTCAGTGCTCCCAGGACATACCTGTAATGCAGGAAGAAGTTCAACGACCTCCCGAGGATTGATAAGGTAAAAGGCTTAGCCTTGCACTACCTGTTGCCCCAGCACTCACAACCCTTCCCTCCCCCAAAAACGAGAACTCTCCTCCAATCACTGGAACATGCAGAAAACGATAATGAATCTTGAGAATCGCTCTGGGTTGTACTGAAGACCTCTCCAGAGCTGTCCAGACAATTGAACTGTTGTTTAGGCCAGCAGTGGTTTGCTCAACCAGGACCCATGTTGCTGCGTGGCTCTCATTATATCGGCGCTCCTCGTGTGTGCCCAAGTTCCTGACAGCAGTCATGAGCCAGTTGGTGAGGGGATAGCCCTTATCCCCAAGCAGCCAGCCTGCCACCTGATGGTCCGGATGGAACAGAGAGGGTATTGAGAACTGGTACAGTATGATCGCGGCATGAGTACTCCCAGGAAACAGGGCACAGACCTGCATGAGTCGCCTGTGGTCACACAAGTTGAACATTGAGTGAATGGAAGCTCTTCCTGTTGAGAAACAGTGCTGCGTCCTGATGGGGAGCAGGCAGGACTATGTGCGTGCAGCCTCCAATGCCCTGCACCTGTGGGATACAGCAGTGTGGGCAAATCCAAGATCTCTTTATTCCTGTTTGTCAGACTCCATGAGGAAGGTAATAAACTGTTGGCGGCTTACAAACAGTGCATCAGTGACCTGCTGGATGGCTGTGTGCACAGCAAACTGACTGATGCACAAAAGCAGTTAGCAAGGAGCCAGGGGCATATAAGTTTAGAGTCCTGGCGCATGCCCAGGTGCCGGGCTCCAATTCTCATTCCAGCAGGGAAGTGACTGTCTCCCTGTTGAAACGCCTCCGCCTTACACACTGCTCCTGTGTGAGACTCAGCTATGATGTTCTGTTCCTGAATACACGCATGTAGTAATGCCTCCTGCGCCCTCTTCTTGCAGCCTGTGCAGGTCTTTGCTGCTGCTCTTCCTCCTAATTTGGGAGCCTCAATGGTAATCCCAGCAGCAGCCCATGTTCAGCAATTCAGAACAAACAAAGTCTGTGGAAAAGTTCTTGCCCTCCACTAACTCACTCTACAGGAGTATTTAACATTCAACTACTTGCCAAAACAGCCAAAAGCACCCTAGAAGCCTATAATAACCAACCAGAGACTTACCTTAATGGAAGTGAGCATCCCTTTAAGTACTGCTTCTGAAAGCTGCTTGCACAGACACTTAACAAAAGCTTATCATCATATTTAAATGAGGCCCGCATTTGTTGCAGGTGGCTGCCAAGGACTCCTATCGAGCGCCTGGACCAATACAGTGCCACGCGCATCACGGCACGGAATGTTGCACTGCTGAATTCAACTTCGTGGCACTTCTTTTGGAGCCCGAAATCACGTGAGACGAATAGCAATTTTTCACCCGGGAATCAACAGGAGGCACAATCCTCAAATGTGTCATGTCCTTATTTGAAAAGAATGTGATGCTAATTGATTTTAAAATTGTGTATGGCAAAATGAGGTGGGAAAGATCACAACCGGGGAGGTGGAAGGAGAGATCCAAAACTTGGGTGTGGGAGGATGCAGAATGTGAAGTGGAGCATACAAGATCCATACCATGAGGTGGGGGTAGGGGCTAGTTCACTAAAGGGAGCCATGTCTGGCTGGGACTGGCACTGCCAACAGTGTGGGATGTATCGGCTGGGAGGCAGCCAGAAGGGTAACCACAGCGAGCAGGGCAGGAGATCATGGACTGAACCCGGGGGTAGGGTGTCAATAAATTTATAAAGAGGAACCGTACCATATGAGGAAGTTGCGCGGGGGTAGAAGGAAGCTGAATACAGGGAGATGCAAGAGAGGAGTGGTATGAGGCCCGTAACTACATCATGACCGACAAAATAATTGTTTACGTCTTCAGGGTTTTCCAAACATAAATGTTTATGTAATGATTTTCAATGCCATACAAAGGATTTTTTATATAATACTGGTCAATTTCAACAACAACAACTTGTATTTATAAAGTGCTTTTAACGTAGTAAAATGTCCCAGGCACTTCACAGGAGCGTCATAAAACAGAATTTCACACCGAGCCACACAAGGAGATATTAGGGCAGATGACCAAAAGCTTGGTCAAAGAGGTAGGTTTTAAGGAGTGTCTTAAAGGAGGAAAGTGAAGTAGATGGGCTGGGAGGTTTAGGGAGGGAATTCCAGAGCTTATGGCCTTGGCAGCTGAAGGCACAGCCACCAATGGTTGAGCGATTAAAATCAGGGATGCTCAAGAGGCCAGAATTTGAGGGGCGCAGATAACTCAGAGGGTTGTGGGGCTGGAGGAGATTCCAGAGTTAGAGACGGGCGAGGCCATGGAGGGATTTGAAAACAAGAATGAGAATTTTAAAATCGACTGTTGCTTAACTGGGAGCCAATGGCGGCCAGCAAGCATAGGGGTGATGGGCGAACGGGACTTGGTGCGGGTTAGGACACAGGCAGCTGAGTTTTGGATGACCTCAAGTTTACGTAGGGTAGAATGTGGGAGGCCAGCCAGGAGTGCTTGGAATAGTCAAGTCTAGAGGTAACAAAGGCATGGATGAGGGTTTCAGCAGCAGATTAGCTGAGGCGGGGCGGAGTCAGGCAATGTTACGGAGGTGGAAATAGGTGGTCTTAGTGATGGCACGGATATGTGGTTGGAAGCTCATTTCAGGGTCATATATGACACCAAGGTTGTGAACAGTCTGGTTCAGCCTCAGACAGATGCTAGAGAGAGGGATGGAGGCTAGGAAATTGACTTTGTGGTGGGGACCGAAGACAATGGCTTCGGTCTTCCCAATATTTAGTTGGAGGAAATTTCTGCTCATCCAGTACTGGATGTCGGATGAGCAGTCTGACAATCTAGGGACTGTGGAGGGGTCGAGAGAAGTGGTGGTGAGGTAGAGCTGGGTGTCGTCAGCGTACATGTGAAAACTGACGCTGTGTTTTCAGATGATGTCGCCGAGGGGTAGCATATAGATGAGAAATAGGAGGGGGCCAAGGATAGATCCTTTGGGGACACCAGAGGTGGTAATGCGGGAGCAGGAAGAGAAGCCATTGCAGGTGATTCTCTGGCTACGATTAGATAGGTAAGAATGGAACCAGGTGAGTGCAGTCCCACCCAGCTGGGCGATGGTGGAGAGGCGTTGGAGGAGGATGGTGTGGTCAACTGTGTCAAAGGCTGCAGACAGGTCAAGAAGGACGAGGAGGGATTGTTCACCTTTGTCACCGTCACATAGGATGTCATTTGTGACTTTGATAAGAGCCGTTTCGGTACTGTGGCAGGGGCAGAAACCTGATTGGAGGGATTCAAACATGGTATTGTGTAATTTCCCATGGTACTGTGCACAGGGAGTCAAGGCCGAGTGTATTCCTCTTGAAGCGGGGTAAGAGGTAGGGGAATATTTGGATTAGATGCAGATTCAGCACCCATTAAAAAAAAAACTAATTTTTATGTTGACATAATGCCATAATATTTATTATAATCTTAAACATATTTGAATTAAATATGAAAAAAGGAAAAGGAACTTGTGTGTCTTTTGATCATTCTCAATGGTCAATAGTAATCATATGCCCTTTCAAACACATGGGGGAAAAATTCGGTTGTTTTGCGCCTCCCGTTGGGGCGCAAAGCACCTAGCGCCCGGGCGCGGCGCCGCTAACACCTCCTGTGAAATTCAGCAGGAAGTTAGCGGCGACGGTAGCGCCCCGCGGCGCTGTGCCTCCAGCGATGATGTCATCGCGTGCGCAGTGCCTTTCTCGCACCCCGGCAGCAAACCTGGCTCGCGCCCCCTGACCTACCGCCGGACGCTGTGTCCGACAGGGTCAGGTTGGCGTTTTTGCGGCTGGGGCGGCGATAATTAAAGGGCAGGTGCCGGGCGGCCATTTTTTATTGGGCCGCCTGCCAGCGCCTGCCCCCTCTCACCTCCTCCTGCGGGGTGCTGGCCGCGATCCGTCAGCCTAGCACTCCTCTTGGGTGCTGGGCTCTTTTGCTGGCATCCCGCTCTCCGGTGGTCCAGGGGAGGGAGGCCTGCAGTACCGCAATGCTACGTGATGACACGCGTGGCGCTGCTGCACGGAGCGCCGTGATATTCAATGGGAGCGCCCCAAGAGGGAGGGGGAGCGCTTCCAGTAGTGCCCCGCCTCCTGCTTGGGGCGCTACCACTGAATTTCGGGCGTGGGGGTGCTAAATTTTTCGGGGTGCTAAAAGTAGCGCCCCGGCAAAGTTATCGCCCCAAAGTGGGTGTGAGCCAATTTTCCCCCCATGATGTTTTATTATAAAAACAGAAAATGCTGGAAATACTCAGCAGGTCAGGCAGCATCTCTGGAGAGAGAAACAGTGCTATGTTTTATAATAATTTAATTAGCTACTGATAATCATGAACATGCTGATGTTTTTATGCAGTGGGATTGCCCGATATTAATCACATGACTGTTCCACTTATATTATTTTTCAGCACCTTAATGGTTACTGGTAAGCACTTGATTAGCCTGATTGCTTGATAGGACTTTGGACCAATGACATTATAGGCAGACTGGGGGGTAGAGATTGGTTGGTTTCAATGTATCCAAGACGGGATCTTTGCTCCCTGGTAACCACGTGAATTTTTCAGTGGTAACTGCCACGCATGGGATTTGAGAGCTGTCATTGATCTGTGGGAACAATATGACTGAACAATGTTACTTGTTATCGCTGCATGTTATTTGCTGATCATTGATCCCTGGTAACCATGTGGCTGTAACAAAGAATTAACAACAACAACTTGTATTTATATAGCGCCTTTAATGTAGTAAAAAGCCCCAAGGCGCTTCACAGGAGTATTATAAGACAAAAAATTTGACACCGAGCCACATAAGGAGAAATTAGGGCAGATGACCAAAAGCTTGGTCAAAGAGGTAGGTTTTAAGGAGCGTCTTAAAGGAGGAAAGACAGGTAGAGAGGTTTAGGCAGGGAATTCCAGAGCTTAGGGCCTAGGCAACAGAAGGCACGGCCACCAATGGTTGAGCAATTATAATCAGGGATGCTCAGGAGGGCAGAATTAGAGGAGCGCAGATATCTCAGGGTGGGGGGGTGGTTGTGGGGCTGGAGGAGATTACAGAGATAGGGAGGGGCGAGGCCATGGAGGAATTTGAAAACAAGGATGAGAATCTTGAAATCGAGGCGTTGCTTAACTGGGAGCCAATGTAGGTCAGCAAGCACAGGGGTGATGGGTGAATGGGACTTGGTGCGAGTTAGGATGTGAAGGAATAAGCCATATAACCTATTTAGAAAAATACACTATCTTATGAAAGAATTCTGGCCTTATTGAAACAGGACAAGTTGTTGACCCTGAATAAATAACCTTATTGAAACAGAAGGTGCATGGCTCCGAGAGGCTGACTTTTGGGAACAAAAACAATGGTCCACCCTGGATAAGGTGTTTTAATTTAAACTTCGTAAAGATGGCACATAAGATAAGGAACATCTGCCCTCGTAAAGATGACATAAAATAAGGGACAGCCGCCCTTCACACCATTTTATATGGTGAACCCAGAACACCTGGAGATGAGACAAGATTCTGGAATATTACAAGCTGATGTAGCAGTAAAGAATTGCAGAGGTCAGCAGAAAGATGAATAGGGATAATTAACTCGCATCAGCAGAAACTTTAAAGGAAATACAACTGAAAAAGGGTATAAATATTGAAGTCTCAAATGAGATAGCAGACTCGCTTTAATTGGGCAAAGCGATTCTCGACTACAGAGGCGGCTCTGTGGTCTTCCACTCTTTGTACCTCGGGGATCAAAGGTATTTGATATTGATGGATATCCTGTATAGAAAACTTGAAGAACTGCAATACTGTAGTGAAGTTAAGATTTAAAAGTAAGATTATCTGTTAATAATAAGATCGTGGGCCAAAACTTCAGCACTTGCCGGGTGAGTACGCGCTGTGTACTCACCCGTAAGGCCTCCTGAAGTGCCGGTTTCCTGCATGCACTACGCACGCGCGGGAAACCGGAACTTCCGGTCTCGTGAAGGGAGGGGTTGAGAGGTGAACTGCATGCGCGGGAGAGGCTGCGCGCATGCAGCGAACTTAGGTTTTTTTTCAGGTTTCTCCGGGAAGGTAAGTATGGAAGAAGCTGCGCTTTTAAAAAGGAGGCGCAAGACCCGTTTTTAACAAGGTAAGTGGTTAATTAATTACAATTTAAAAAAATTTTCAACAGGTTTATCTTTTTTAGATACTTTAAAGAAAGGGAAGTTTATTTTTAGCACTGTTAAAAAGTATTTTAATTTTGTCAAAAATTTAAATTTTTGTTTAAAGTAGTTAATTTATTTAACTTATAGTTATTTTAAAAATGTGATGGTTTTAAAAAAAAATTATTTGAAGTTTAGGTGTTGTTTTGGGGCCGATTTCAATTCATAGATTTGACAGGTCCTGTCAAATCTATGAATGAAAGATAGTCTGCTGCCATTGGCTCTCCATGGCCCACGTGATCCCAGGGGACGCATCGCACTAACTACGCCCCTGGGATACACAAGCACTGCGCGCCGGCAGCTGCAGGAGGCCCAGGAGCTGAAGTCCCTGTGGGCCCAGAGGTCAACGGCAGGCGCGGTAGGTAGGTGCGCGCGGGATCCTTGCACCCGCGGGAAGCCAGGGAGCCTAATTTCTGGGCCCGTATTTTTTCACTTTTTAGAACTGTTAACGTTGCAATTGACTGATTCACCAACTGTAAATTGCATGTCGGTTCTTTTAATAAATCTCTATATATTTTTTTAGAATTGTCTCACATAAGTCTTCTGTATCAATAACTTGCAAACTCAATCTCTGTACACTCTTTGGTGGAGAGGTACATGTCTGAGGGGAGTTTTCCGGACCCTCATAATATCCGGGACGTTACAGTTTAGCTAAACTTATTAAAAGCGCTATCTGGAGGTCGGTAACATTCTCGGGTTGTTCCTTTCCTTTAGAGAGAGATAGCCCGGACCTTTAGACCCAGTTAAGCGTCTTTAGGATTCGGCTACCTCAAACTTTAGTTGAAAGTGAACGTCTGAGAAATACGCCTGATCCGGGATAGCCCCAGAGGGGCTAGGACTAGTAAATATCCCCCCAAGGACACGGGCAGCCGAGTTTTGGATGACCTCAAGTTTACGTAGGGTAGAACGCCGGAGGCCAGCCAGGAGTGCGTTGGAATAGTCAAGTCTAGAGGTAACAAAGGCATGGATGAGGGTTTCAGCAGCAGACGAGACAACATCACAGAACAATTAAAAAAAACTTCAAAACAGTGTCACCAAGATCATAAATAGAATATAAATTGGGATTGTGCAATACTTTCTATACATATATTCTAAATTTCATTAGTAGAGATTTGTAGTAAAAGTAGGTGAACAGTGGAATAGCAGGAAATAGCATGCAGTGTGGTCTAACCAAGGTTCGATACAGGTTGAGCGTAACTTCCCTACTTTTCAATTCTATCCCTCTAGAAATAAACCCGAGTGCTTGGTTTGCATTTTTAATGGCCTTGCTACCCTGTGGCACAACTTTTAGTGATTTGTGTATTTGTACTCCAAGATCCCGTTGTTCCTCTACCCCACCTAGACTCCCACCCTCCAAGTGATAAGTGATATATTTTTCCTACCAAAATGCAATACCTCACATTTATCTGTGTTGAACTTCATTTGCCAATTATTTGCCCATTCTGCAAGTTTATTAATGTCCTTCTGTAATTTGTTGCAGTCCTCCTCAGTATTGACTATCCCCCCCCAATTTGGTATCATCCGCAAATTTAGAAATTGTGCTTTTGATTCCAAAGTCTAAATCGTTAATGTAAATTGTGAACAGCAGTGGTCCCAGCACTGATCCTTGTGGAACACCACTACCCACCTTCTGCCACTGTGAATAGCTACCCTTTACTCCCACTCTCTGCTTTCTGCCTTGAAGCCAGCTAGCAATCCATTCTGCTACTTGTCCCCTGACTCCACATTCTCTGACCTTATTCATTAGTCTATTATGGAGTACCTTATCGAAGGCCTGTTGAAAATCTAGATAATTTACATCTACTGCATTACCATTGTCTACTCACTCTGTTACCTCTTCAAAAAATTCAATAAGATTGGTCAAGCAAGATTTTCCCTTTTGAAATCCATGCTGACTATTCATTATTATACTTATCATTTCTAGATGTTCTTCTATTCTCTCCTTTAGTAGGGATTCCATTATTTTTCCTACCACCGATGTTAAACTGATTGGTCTATAATTCCCTGGATATGTTCTATCCCCCTTCTTAAATATAGGTATAGGAGCTTCATCGGAACAGTATAGGAGGCTGAGGACAAAGAAATCAGAGTGGGAGTGGAATGGAGAATTAAAGTGACAGGTGACCGGAAATTTGGGGTCATGCTTGTGGACTGAACGGAGGTGTTCTGAGTTTATCTCACTTGTGTTTAAACTTTTGCAGACAACTTATTTGAAACTATCTGAATGAGATGTTTTTTGTTACAGTACTGCTTTCATGCTACATATTACTAGGATTAGTTCAAAGAAAAGATAACTATGGCGTAAATCGAAGACACGGTGCACTTTTGCTGGATGTGATGTTTGCATAATGTGCAATCCTAACTGTATTCATTGTAGTATGTCTTGAAATGAGGGGCTATACTCAAAAGCTCATAGCTTGCTTGATTTTCAGGCTGTCAAATTAATTATTTGTTAAAGTATTGGGGAAATACAGTTTTCTCAGCCTTAATACTCTGAAAAGTCAAGTACATTGTGACTGAGTTAATTTACTACATAAATACAGCGAACAGAACATTTCCACTTTTATATTCCATGTGAATATTCTAAGTGTACCAGTGGTAGATTCAGAGACTAGTAGGGGGTATCATGAATATTTTTAATAATATCATTAACAATTTGCATTCATATAGTGCCGTTAATACAGAAAAATATCTTAAATTGCTTCACAGTGGCTTATTCAAAAAAAAAAGTCAGCATTTACAGGAAATCTCTATAATCATTTAAAAAAAACTATTACAAAGTTACATAAAAATTGAATTCTAGAAGATCTCATATGGTGTTACGCCGATGAGTCCTCTGGCCTTATGATTTTTATGTCGCTCTATTCTGTCCCCATCTCTTCTGTTCTCTCTTCCTCCCTTATATTTCTCTGATATCTGCCAATGTTTTTCCCTCTCTCTCCCCATAGCTCTTCTTTGTCTCTGTCTCCACAATTTCTCTCTCTCCTTGTGTGTCCCTATGTCCCTAACTGCAATGTATGACTGTCTTCTACCCAGGAAGGCCCAGGGAAACATTAAATGAGTGGAGCTGGGAAGACAGCCATTGTAGGGCCAAAAAGACACGTATTAGGCCAGTTGGCTTGGGAAGGAAACAGATGTCATAGTCATAGAGTCATAACGGCACAGAAGGAGTCCATGCCGGCTCTCTGTCGAGCAATCCAGTCATTCCCGTTCCCCCGCTCTATCCCCGTAACCCTGCAAGTTTATTTCCCTCAAGTGCCTATCCAGTCTCCCCTTGAAAACATTGAGGGGGAAAAATTGAGTGGCGCCCCCTTTGGGGCACTAACTTCGCCAGGGTGCTAAATTAGCGCCCCCGCGGCTGATTTTCCCAGGTAGCGCCCCGAGAGGGAGGAGGGGCACTACTGGAAGTGCCCTGCGTCCCTCTTGGGACGCTGCGAGTCAACATCGCGCCGCGGTACTGCAGGCCTTCCTCCCCATCTTAAAGGGGAGGGGCCTTGCGCAGCGCAACCCGGGGCCCAGCTGGGCCACCGGGGATCAGAGTGCCGGCAAAGGAGCCCGGCACTCAAGAGAAGTGCCGGGCTCAGGGAGCGCGGCTGGCACTCCGCGGGGGGGCTTCTCAGAAGGCCAGGGACGGCAACGGGGGCAGGTGCTTGCAGGCGGCCAGCAACAAAAATAGCCGCCCGGCACCTCGCCTTTAATTAGTGCCGCCCTGGCCGCAGGTAGGCTACCAAAGATCGCGGCCGGGGCGTGAGCGGGGCGCTGCGCACGGCGATGACATCATCGCCGGTGGCGCAGCGCTGCAGGGCGCTAACAGTTACTGCCACCACTAACCTCCCGCTGAATTTCGTGGGAGGCGCTGGCGGCACCGCGCCCGGGTGCTAGTTGCTTTGCGCCCTGTTAACGCCCTCTTAGGGCGGTAACGGGAGGCGCAAAGCATCCGAATTTTTCCCCGAGTGTGTCCGCATCCACCACTTCCGTCGGTAGCGAGTTCCAGGTCCTCACCACTCGCTGCGTAAAAAGGTTTTTCCTCACGTCCCCCCAGTATCGCTTGCCCAAAACTTTAAATCTGTGTCCCTTAGTCCTTGTACCATCAACTAGTGGGAACAGCCTTTCCCCGTCAAGCCTATCCAAACCCGTCAGAATCTTGTACACCTCAATCAAATCACCCCTCAACCTCCTTTGCTCTAATGAAAACAAATCCAGCTTCTCCAACCTGTCCTTGTAGGTAAGATTCCGCATCCCCGGAACCATTCTGGTAAACCTCCTCTGCACCTTCTCAAGTGCCTTCACATCCTTCCTAAAGTGTGGTGACCAGAACTAGACGCAATACTCCAGTTGTGGCCTAACCAGCACTTTATAAAGGTTCAGCATAACTTCTCTACTTTTGTACTCAATACCTCTATTTATGAAAATGAGAAGTCGCACAACACCAGGTTATAGTCCAACAGATTTATTTAAAATTGCAAGCTTTCGGAGCTGTCGCCCCTTCCTCAGGTAAAGTTACAAAGGAAGGGGCGACAGCTCCGAAAGCTTGCAATTTTAAATAAATCTGTTGGACTATAACCTGGTGTTGTGCTGCGACTTCTCATTTTTGTCCACCCCAGTCCAACGCCGGCATCTCCGCATCATGACCTCTATTTATGAAGCCCAAGATCCCATATGCTTTGCTAACCACTCTCAATATGTCCTGCCACCTTCAGGGACCTATGCACATTAACTCCCAGGTCCCTCTGTCCCTGCACACTCTTTAAAACAGTGCCATTAAGTGTATATTGCCTCTCCCTGTTCCTTCTGCCAAAATGCAGCACCTCACACTTCTCTGTATTAAATTCCATCTGCCACTTGTCTGCCCATTCTGCTAGCCTTTCTGTCCTGTTGCAGTCGATTGGTATCATCCTCACTGTTTGCCACACCCCCAAGTTTGGTGTCATTGGAAAATTTAGAAATTCTACTCTGTATTCCAATATCCAGGTCATTTATATATATCAAAAAAAGCAGTGGCCCCAGCACTGACCCTTGGGGAACACCACTGTCTACCATCCCCCAGTCTGAAAAACAGCCATTTACCACAACTCGCTGTTTTCTGTCCTTAAGCCAATTCCTTATCCAAGCTGCCACTGACCCACCTATTCCATGAGCCTCAATTTTGTTAACCAGCCTTCTATGTGGTACTTTGTCAAACGCCTTCCTAAAATCCATGTAGACAACATCCATTGCATTCCCTTCATCAATCCTCCCAGTTACTTCATCAAAAAATTCAATTAGATTAGTCAAACACGACCTGCCTTTTACAAATCCGTGTTGGCTCTCCTTAATTAGCTTCAACCTCTCCAAGTGCCCGTTAATTTTTTCCTTGATTATTGTTTCTAAAACTTTTCCCACCACTGATGTTAAACTGACCGGCCTGTAATTACTAGTATTGTCCTTGCACCCTTTCTTGAACAATGGTGTCACATTTGGCACTTTCCAATCCTCAGGCACCTCCCCCGCATTTAGGGAAGATTGGAAAATTATGGCAAGCCCTTCTGCTATCTCCTCCCCCAATTACCTTAGCAATCTGGGATGCAAGCCATCTGGACCAGGTGACTTATCCACTCTAAGCATACCCAGTCTTTCTAGCACATCCTGTCTATCAATTTTCACCCCTTCCATTGCTTCTACCTTTTGCACTTCTACCGATATTTTGTCAGCATCCACTTCCTTAGTAAACACCGATACAAAGTACTCATTGAATATTCTAGCCTTGCCCTGCGCCTCTAAGCATATATCACCTTCTTTGTCCCTAATAGGCCCCACCCTGCCTCTTACTACCCGCTTACTGTTTACATGCCGGTAGAAGATTTTTGGGTTCCCTTTTATGTTAACCGCCATTCTTCTCTCATATTCTCGCTTTGCCAATCTTATTTTCATCTTCACTTCCCCTCTCAACTTACTGTATTTGGTCTGGTCCTCCCTTGAAGAATTCACCTGACATTCATCATACACCCTCTTTTTTTGTTTCATCTTATCAATCTCCTTCGTTATCCAAGGAGCCCTTGCTTTGGTTCCCTTACCCTTCCCTCTTGTTGGAATGTACCTAGCCTGTATTTGGAACATCTCCTCCTTAAAGATTACCCATTGTTCCGTTACAGTTTTTCCTGTCAGTCTTTGGATCCATTTTACCCTGGCTAGATCCTTTTGCATCTCATTGAAGTTAGCCCTATTCTTGTTCAGAAGTTCCACTCTAGATTGTTCCTTGCTCCTCTCCATTGCTAATCTAATTCTTATGATACGATGATCGCTCATACCCAAGTGTTCTCCCACAGACACTTGGTCGACCTGGCCTACCTCATTTCCCAGCACCAGATCTAGCAATGCCTCCTTCCTAGTTGGGCCAAGAACATACTGATCAAGGAAATTCTCCTGAACACATTTCAGAAATTCCTCCCTCTCCTTTCCCTTTACCCTAGCATTATCCCAATCGATATTTGGGTAATTAAAGTCCCCCAATATCACCACTCTATAGCTCTTGCATATCTCTGCGATTTCCCTGCAGATTTGCTCCTCTACCTCCCTCTCACTATTTGGAGGCCTGTAGAATACTCCCAATAGCATGATCATACCCTTTTTGCTCCTCCACTCTAACCAAATGGATTCTGTCCTTGTCCCCTCAAGAACATCATCCCTTTCCAACACTACAGTGTCTTCCTTAATCAGCACTGCTACCCCACCTCCCTTTATTCCTTCCCTATCTTTTCTGAACACCTTGTACCCTTGAGTATTAAGTGCCCAGTCCTCACTGTTTTTAAGCCACGTTTCTGTTATTGCCACAACATCATATTGCCACACGGCTAATTGTGCTTGTAGCTCATCAACCTTATTCACCACACTTTGTGCGTTGACGTGCATGCATTCAAAACCCATTTTTGAATTTTTCATAGTCTTTCTTAGTCTGCTTCTATCTAATATGGTACTACTACCGTCTCCAGCACCACCTTCCCCTCTAATACCATCCAACACTCACTCTTCCATGCACCCCATTCCTCCCATCCCCCTGCCAAGCTAGTTTAAACCCTCCCCAACAGCACTAGCAAACCTCCCTGCGCGAATATTGGCCCCGGCTCTGTTGAGGTGTAACCCGTCCAGCTTGTACAGGTCCCACCTTCTCCAGAAATTGTCCCAATACCTCAGGAATCTAATGCCCTCCCTCCTGCACCATCTCTCCAGCCACGCATTCATCTGTACTATCCTCCTATTCCTGTACTCACTAGCACGTGGCACCGGGAGTAATTCGGAGATTACTACCTTTGAGGTCCTGCTTTTTAATCTCTTTCCTAGCTCCCTATAGTCTGCCTGCAGGACCTCATCCCTCTTTCTGCCTATATCATTGGTACTGATATGGACAACGACCTCTGGCTGTTCACCCTCCCCCCCTCAGAGTGTCCTGCAGCCTCTCAGTGACATCCTTGACCCTGGCACCAGGGAGGTAAGTTACCATCCTGGAGTCACGTCTGCATCCACAGAAACGCCTATCTGTTCCCCGAACCAATGAATCCCCTATCACTATTGCTCTTCCACTCTTCTTCCTCCCCCCCCGCCCCCCCCCCCCCCACCCTGTGCAGCTGAGCCGTCTGTGGTGCTGTGGACTTGGCTCTGGCTGCTCTCCCCAGAGGAGCCATCACCCCCACCAGTTTCCAGAACTGTGAACTGGTTAGCGAGCGAGATGCACTCTGGCGATTCCTGCTCTACCTGCCTGGTCCTCCTTCTCTGTCTGGTGGTCACCCATTCTCTCTCTGCCTGCACATTCTGAGGCTGCAGGGTGACCACTTCTAGAAACGTGCTTTCCAAGTATTTCTCAGCCTCGCGGATGCACTGTAGAGACTCCAGCTACCGCTCAAGTTCCGAAACCCGGAGCTCGAGTTGCTGCAGTTGGCGGCACTTCCTGCACACGTGGTCGTCCAGGCCGCAAGAAGCGACCAGGTTCCCACATGGCACAGGATGTGCAAATCACGGACTGAGCTGCCCTGCCATGCCTCTATTTACCAGACTATGGAGGTAATTTAGCAGAAATAAACTTAACAAGAAACACTCTACAGCTACCCACCAATCAGCACTTCCCTCTATTAGATAGGCTATGAACTACTCCGCAGAAATATACTGAAAACAGAACAAAAAAAACTTACCACAAATACTCACCTCTCAGCTCACTTGTGCCAGCGACACTTTTGAATTCTGACGTCACTCCTTCGTTGTGTCGCTTGTCGACTGTCCACCTCGCAGGTAGTCTGCTCGCTCAGACTCTCCGGTCTCTGCTCCGCGCTGCCTTTACCCCCGGTCTCCGACTCCGTTCCTCCCGCAGGTCCGCTCGCTCAGACTCTCAGGTCTCTGCTCCACGCTGCCTTTACCCCCGGTCTCCGACTCCGTTCCTCCCACAGGTTCGCTCGCTCAGACTCACACTGTGTACCAAGAAGGCTAGGAGGACTGGGAAGGCTAGGCAGACATGAAAATAAAGTTCCAGCATGAATATAAGGAAATAAAACAATTTTTCTTTTACTTACAGGTGAAAGGAAGTGTGGCAAGGGAAGCATAAAAACAGGAAATGTCCAGTTGTGAACAGAACAAACTGGGCAGGTGGGTGATGGGATGGGGAGGCTGTGCTGCACCATATGGTGGCGTGACGGAAACTTTACAGGTAAATGTTGACAGTGTGAACATTGGAATTCCCATAGAAATGTTTACATCGCAATTGCTGCCATACACAACATTTTTAATAGTATCTAGATATATAGCTGATGGTGTGTGAAAAATATTCTATTTGTAACAGCAGGTCTATAATAAAAAGTATAATCCGTTCTTGCTAGTTGTTAGGATAATGGCATGTTTCTTATACTATGTACCACGAAAAGACTGATTAAATGGTCATTCACCTCATTGCTGTTTGCAAAATGTTTCCACACACAATGGTTGCTACAATTTGTCTACATAAAGACAGGCACTGCACTTCAAATAATTCACAATGTGAACTATTTTGAAATGATTCAACATGAGATATTGTATAAATGCAAATATTATTACAGATGTGAATTGTACAGTAATAATTACAAAAAATCAGTTTAAGTAGAACATTGGTTCTTACAATGATTAAGTAACCAGTAGAACATCAGACTGCAAGAATGAAATCATTTTACATACTCTATAGGCCATCAGATGGACCAAGTGAACTTGCGCCTTGCTACAACTTTATCTATCTATTGAAGTCTTGTTTCTCTGCACATGTCCTGTGTGTTCCACTTGCATTCATGTGACACTGTTTCTGTCACTATGGCCGGAATTTTCCGGGGTGTCAGCGGGCAGGATCGGTGGTAGGTCGGGTGGGAAAGTGTTTTTTTTTGACAGCGGGTCGGGAACCCGCTGTCAACCCGCCTTTCCCAATGTTGGGTCTGTCAGCGCTGAGCAGACCCGACAGGCAGCGACGGGCGACCCAATTAAACTCATTATAATGTACTTAACAGACCCTTAACAGGCTTTTTTACCTTACTTTTTAACTTTAACTTCATGGCCACGGGAACCACGCTGTTCGGGGACCACGTCTGTCAACCTGAGGCGGGAGTTCAGTGGCCATTGCTCCAGCTGATTACTTGACAGCTTCAAATGTACAGTAAAAGCTCCCACCTGACAGATCATCACTTTCCTCAGCCACAAGCTGTTTCTCAGTCCATTTCCAGCACAGATTCTGCAGGCTTTCCACTTTCCACCCACTCTCACCTCATTGGAAGAACTCTCTCACCATTGACAGAATGCTTCTGTCATCTCTACTTCACCTGCCATCTATTCCATCAAGATGAGTTCCCTTTATACTGTCTCACCTTGGTCCTCAGAATCTGACCACGATCAGCCCCAACACCAGCAGCAGCAGGCACACCAGCAGCACCAACATCAACACCAACCTTCTCCTCAATCACCTGATGCTGCACAGGACAGAGGGTATCAACACATAAGAAATAAGAGCAGGAGTAGGCCATTCGGCCCTTCGAGCCTGCTCCGCCATTGAATGAGATCATGGCTGATCTTCTGCCTCAACTCCATTCACCGGCCCTATCGCCATATCCCTTGATGCCCTTACTAGTCGGAAATCTATCGACTTCTGTTTTGAATATACCCAATGACTGAGCCTCCACAGCCCTTTGGAGGAGAGAATTCCAAAGATTCACCACCCTCTGTGTGAAGACATTTCTTCTCATCTCAGTCCTGAATGGCCTACCCTTTATCTTGAGGCTGTGGCCCCTGGTTCTAGACACCCCAGCTAAGGGAAACATTCTCCCAGCATCCATCCCATCAAGCCCTGTAATAATTTTGTATGCTTCAATGAGATCCCCTCTCACTCTTCTGAATTCAAGAGAATACAGGCCTAGTTTACTCAATCTCTTCTCATATGACAGTCCCGCCATCCCAGGAATCAATCTCGTGAACCTTCGTTGCACTCCCTCTATGGCAAGTATATCCTTCCTTAGGTAAGGAGACCAAAATTGTACACAGTATGGTCTCACCAAGGCCCTATATAATTGGAGTAAGACTTCTTTACTCCTGTACTCAAATCCTCTTGTAATGAAGGCCAGCATACCATTTGCCTTCCTAATGGCTTGCTGCACCTGCACATTCACTTTCAGTGACTCATGTACAAGGACACCCAGGTCCCTTTGAGCATCTGCATTCCCCAATCTTTCACCATTTAGGAAATACTCTGCCTTTCTGTTTTTTCTACCAAAGTGGATAACTTCACATTTATCCACATTATATTCCATCTGCCATGTTCTCACCCACTCACTGAGCCTGTCGAGATCCCCTTGAAGCCTCTTCACATCCTCTTCGCAACTGACACTGCCAGCTAGCTTTGTGTCATCAGCAAATTTAGAAATGTTACATTTAGACCCCTCATCCAAATCATTGATATAGATTGTGAATAGCTGGGGCCCAAGCACCGATCCTTGCGGTACCCCACTAGTCACAGCCTGCCATCCTGAAAAAGACCCGTTTATCCCTACTCTTTGTTTTCTGTCTGTTAACCAATTCTCAATCCATGCTAGTATATTACCCCCAATTCCATTTTCCCTAATTTTGTCCACCAACCTCTTGTATGGGACCTTATCGAAGGCCTTCTGAAAATCCAGATACACCACGTCTACCGGTTCCCCTTTGTCTACTCCGCTAGTTACATCCTCAAAGAACTCCAATAGGTTTGTCAAACAGGACTTCCCTTTCATAAATCCATGTTGACTCTGCCCAATCTTACTATTAGTTTCTAAGGGGTAAAAATTCAGTTGGTTGCGCCTCCCGTTAGCGACTTAAGAGGGCGCTAATGGGGCGCAAAGCCGCTAACGCCCGGGCGCAGCGATGTTTGCGCCGCTCGGGAACTTAACTAGAGATTGTGCAGCGGCGCTAAACTTTACCGCTGCGACCACCTGCGCGCGCAGATTGTGACGTCATTCCATGGTGCAACGCCCTTGTGGCGCCCCGGAGCGCAAATTGAGTAGCGCCCCCTGCCTTACCGCCTGGCGCATCCAACGACCGGAAGACTGGAACGCTATCAATCGCTGTGGGGCTGGGGGGGGCGCTATTTAAAGGGGGCCTCTTCCTGTCTTTTTCTGTGGTTGACATTTTTGCACCACTCGTTCTGAGAGAGAGAGAGAGATTCGGAGAGAGAGAAAGAGAGACTTCTGCATTGACTCAACGCTTTGTGAGGTAGTTTTGCCTACTGATCCTAACTTCGCTAGTACTTTAGTTGCTGTCCTTCATTACTTTGCTTGCAAAGAGACTATGGGGGCTGCACTGATTGGGGGCATCGTCCTGCTCCAGCTGAATCGGAGGACACAGAGACGCAGAGAGAGAGTGGCAATGATGGCCAGACGGAGGAGGGCCAACAGGCGTATGTACAGGAGAGCTTACCCTCCCAGGGTATATCGTGAACAGCTCTCCTACATTCATATGTCTGAGGAGCTGTGTTTGCGAAGGCTGCGATTCAGCAAGGAGGTGGTCACTGAGCTCTGCCACCTGCTGCAGCCAGATCTGCAGCCTCAACTGAGGTCCAGGACGTCTCTGTCGGTGGCAGTGAAGGTCACAGTGGCTCTCAACTTCTACGCTACTGGCTCATTTCAAGCTGCTGCTGGGGACCTCGCCAATATCTCCCAGTTCGCGGTGCATTGCTGCATCCGGCAGGTCACAAATGCCCTCTTTAAAAGGAGACGAGAGTTCATCTCTTTCCCCATGACCCCAGACAAGCAGCGTGACCGCGCTCTGGGCTTTGCGAGGATAGCGGGCTTCCCCATGGTGCAGGGCGCCATTGACTGCACGCATGTGGCTTTGCGTGCTCCGCATGAGAATGCCGAGGAATTCCGGAACAGAAAGGGGTTCCATTCCTTGAATGTTCAGTTGGTCTGTGACCACAGACAGCTGATACTCGCTGTCAATGCCCTCTATCCTGGCAGCTGCCACGATGCTTTTATCCTGCGCCAGACTACTGTGGCAGAACTTTTCGAGGCACCGCATCAGCCAGTTGGTTGGCTTCTCGGGGACAAGGGGTATGCATTGAGCACCTGGCTGATGACACCGCTCCGTACGCCCAACACCCCTGCTGAGCTGCGGTACAATGAGAGCCATCAAGCTACCAGGAACATAATTGAGCGCACAATCGGCGTGCTGAAGCAACGGTTCCGCTGTCTCGACCATTCTGGAGGAGCCCTGCAGTACTCGCCTGAGCGAGTATCCAACTTCGTAGTTGTGTGCTGCATGTTGCATAACATGGCAATCGTCAGGACCCTGCCAATGCCACCAGGCCTTGGAGCACCACCAGAGGAGGAGGAGGAAGAGGAGGAAGAGGACGAGGAGGATGATCATCAGCAGCACCAAGGCGGGAGGGCGGCCCACAATGGTGAAACTGCAAGGGCCGTCCGTCAACGGCTAATAGCAAGCCGCTTCTAGGGCCCCTGCTGTGGAAATGGCTTCTGCCATTGCTAACAACATCAATGAACCCAGCACGCAACCCCTAAGCCAGCCAAGGCACCAATAATTCCAAACACCAACCATGTATATTTTGAATACAGAAACTTATTTATTTTACAAACTCTGTGTGTGTCAATTCCTCATGACAAACTCATAGAAATAAACACAAAAAAACAGTCAATAACATAACTGGTTCTCACAACCTGGAGATAATGTCCAAAACACTAAACAAAAGTTGGACCATGAACCTCGACCTTTAATAAAAAAATGACCAGCATTTTGTCACACCTCCTTCTTTTTGCCCTTCGAGGGTGATCTCCTTCCCTTGCGCACTTCCCCCCTTCTAACCCTACTGCTCCTCCGTAATGGGACCTCAGTGGCTGCAGCAAGGCTGGTGGAAGGCTGCTGCTCGTCAGACCCTGACACTGCAGATGCCCCTGAAGGACGGCCTCGACCACTTCTGGGCCTGGAGGGCCCGGCTGCAGACTGCACCAACTCTGCATGGGCGGCAGCAGTCTGTCCTACAGGCGGTGGCAAGTGCAGTGGAGAAGTGACAGTGTTGGCAGCAGGAATGCTGTCATCGTGAGAGAGGACAGCAACTCCCTGCTCGCCCGACACACTGGCACTCCCACGGGGCAGCACTTCAGCATCCGGAGCAATCTGCTGGAGAACAGATTGCTGGCCTGCTGCGGCGCGGTGAGAGCCCCGGGGACATGTGAACGAACCATCGAGGTTGGCAGCAGTCTGTGCTCGCGTGGCCTCAATCTGAGTCTGCATGAGAGCAGTCAGAGATGGGATCACGGCAGCCAGTGACTGAATTGCAGCACTAAGCGTTAGTGTGGCATCCGCCTGTGCTACAGCGAAGTGCTCCACACTCCTTGCCAGTGACTCAATGCATTCGGGCACCCTTCCCACTGCACCCATGAGCTCAGTGTGCATGCCCACCGCCTGGGTGTTCATTTCTGCGATCAGCCACTCCTCCTCTGCGTCCATTGCAGTAGGAGTCTCTGGCCTACTCTCCCTCTGGGGAGAAGGCCCCCGTTCTTCCCTACCCCCATGGCGTTGCTGCAGCCCGCTGGGTCCTGGAGCTTCACCCTCATCAGACCCTTCCCCCCTGCTCCCCTCCAGGGAAGGCGTGTTCCCAGTGTGGGCATGGGCTTCCTCGGGAGAGGGTGGCACTGATGCTCCGGCTTCCTCTTCCTCCTCGGCTGCAGCTTCACTCCCAGTGGCAGCTTCAGGGCCCGTCTCCTCAGCTGGTGAATCACCATCTGAAAGCAGGGAGGTACAAGAGTGGCTTTAGCGTGAGGACAGGGTGGCAGTAAGGGAGGAATAAGTGCAGCGAGTTAGCAAGTTGGATTGAAAGTGTCAAAGGCTGGTGTTGTGAGGGACAAGTGGAAGGACAGAGGACAAAAAGGTGATGACCTTACCATTGCTGTCCAGAACGGGGTCGGCGTCTCCAGTGGCGACGGGACCGATCACCCGGCTTGCCACAATCCTGTGGATGCGCTCCTCAAGATCGCTGAGGGGTTGCAGCTGAGGCCGCCCTCCACCTGTCCGTTGCTGCTGTCTCCGATTATGCGCCAGCTTGGCCTGTAAGAAAAAGGACAGCATCTGAGTAAATATACAGCCATGGTCTTGCCTGATGTGCCTCCCATAGGTGAATAGCCCTTACTGTATGCAGCCATGGTCTTGCCTGATGTGCCTCCCATAGGTGAATAGCCCTTACTGTATACAGCCATGGTCTTGCCTGATGTGCCTCCCATAGGTGAATAGCCCTTACTGTATGCAGCCATGGTCTTGCCTGATGTGCCTCCCATAGGTGAATAGCCCTTACTGTATACAGCCATGGTCTTGCCTGATGTGCCTCCCATAGGTGAATAGCCCTTACTGTATGCAGCCATGGTCTTGCCTGATGTGCCTCCCATAGGTGAATAGCCCTTACTGTATGCAAAGTGTGGAATGTGTGTGTGTGTTTCATGAAAGGGCCATAGGTGTTGGATGAGTGTTGTGCATTGGGGTTTTAAGACCCTCTGGCCATAGAGTGAGGTTGAGATGGAGGGATGGAGAGGTATTGAGAAAAAGCCACTCACCCTGACGACCCGAGTGAGGTCGTTGAACTTTTTGCGGCATTGAGCATGGGTCCTGGGCACCATGCTCCTGGAGGAGACGCTCTGAGCCACCTCCCTCCACACTCTTCTGTACTCGCGTGGCAAAGGCCTCCTGCCACTCTCAGGGAAGAGTATACATCTTCTGCGCTCCACCGCGCCAACCAGAGCATCCAAGGCCCGCTCGGTGAAGCGATGAGCTCGTTCTCTCACCCTCTCCATCCTTGGCAGCAAAATGGATTCACAGGTCTCTCCAGGCCTAGATTCAAGGCTGCAATGAGCAGGGTGTGGCTGGGGAGCAAGTTGGCCCCCCCCGCCCCGCTTTAAGAAGTGGCCGGCGCCAGTGTGTCTGTGTTCCCTCGCTAACTGGCAGCAGCTGCGCTGCGCTCGCGCGCTGAGTTAGCGCCTCACTGCTCGGCCTTTGTGCCTTAAGACAGGTGTGCAGCGCCTGATTTAGCGCTCCACTCACCTCCCGGGGCGGTAAAAGTGAAGTTTCCAGTCAGTGGCGATAATTAGCGCCAGGCGCTAATATTTGCGTCCAGACGATATTTGCGCCCCAAATGGGGCGCGACCTAATTTTTCCCCCTAAGTGCCCAGTTATTGCGTCCTTTATAATAGATTCCAGCATTTTCCCAACTACTGATGTGAGGCTAACAGGTCTGTAGTTCCCCGTTTTCTCTCTCCCTTTTTTAAATAGCGAGGTTACATTTGCTATCCTCCTATCTGCAGGAACCGTTCCAGAATCTATAGAATTTTGGAAGATGACAACCAATGCGTCCACTATCCCAATGGCCACCTCTTTCAAAACCCTAGGATGTAGGTCATCCGGTCCTTGGGATTTATCGACTTTTAGTCTCATTAATTTTGCTAGTACTGTTTTTTTACTAATAATAATTTCTTTAAGTTCCTCATTCTCGTCACACCTCATCATGGCCAGATTTACTTCATTTGACGCTATACACCCTGGCTGCCATGTAATGCGCCAGGTTGGCACCACCCCACACCATAACGCATCCCTACAATGTCCAAGCCATTCCTTTCACACTCACCACCATTGCGGGGGGTACCATTACATCTTACCATTCACTGCAACTAACTAAGCCACGTCCAAATGTGCACACAAATCTGTCGAAGAACGCAAAGTGTTGAAAATAAAGGTTTCAATGTTTGACAGCACATTAACAGAAACTTTACGTGAACATTGGATAAAACACCCAAGTGCCTACCCTTGTGTGTTGCTAGTTGATGTGATTGCACTAGGATGAGGGTGAGTGTGAGGGATGGCTAATGAGATGGGGATGTGATAATGTAAATAGAGAGAGAGGGATGGGTGGAGGTGCAAGGTAAGTTGGTGTGAGTAAGGCTGTACAGGAGTAGGGTAGGGAAGGCAGAGTGATGGGGATGTGATGAGAGGCACAGCAGGATGAGGTTGAGTGTGGCTTTGTACTAATGTTTTGTGATCTAATGAGATCATTAAAAGGTTTGCACCACTGCACCCAGGTCCTCCTGACGACATCCCTGCTTGTGCCCTCCTCTGCAATGTGCAACCAGGCTGTGTTGGTCTTCCGCCCATGGGATGGAGTCATGGGAGAGCCTGGGTGCAGCCCTCTGCTTCTGTGCAGTCATTGTCAGTGTTTGCAGCACTTCAATGATGTAGAACACTGACAGCACAACGTTGAAAGTAAGGTTGCCATGGTCCCTTTAAGGAAACCGGCTGATGACGCGTTGTGAATGACGTCACCGGACCTGCTTCCTCTAATTGGACCGGGAAACATGCTGGGCGGGCTTAACAAGCCCTATCAATGTAAATTCATTTTAGGCAGCGGGATGAAGCCAGCAGCGGGGCCGCGACCCGCCACCAACATCGCCCGCCCTGGACCCGCCGTGGTCTGCAAAATCCAGGTCTATGTTTCTGTCACAGTCCCATACTTTGTTGATGGGCTCAAAGTAAATAGCAGCAAATCAGAATTTAAGGTGTAGGGGAACATATGAATTAAAAGCTAGGAAAGTGACCAGAAAGCTGCTGGTATGAAACTCCTAAGGACTTATGGAAACAACAAATCCTGAAAAGTTCTCATAACTGACCAATCAATTTTTTAATTAAAAAGTGGAGGTTGTGGGGGGGGAATGAACCAATCGAATCACTCAATGCTTTTTGAAAAAAATGTCCACGATTTTACTGAGGAACTGAACTTTCTAATGTCTAAAATAAATTTTTAAACAAAATTTAAAAAATACAGATAACATGATTAAATTTACCTATTTAATTGCTTTTTTCTGTCTTTTAAGACTTCATTAAAGTTATTATTAGTAGACCTCAGCCTCTCCCAAAAGCCTAGGCTTGGACTTTATATTTTTGCCTTGAGCCTTGACTCAATCAGCTGAAAAGCATATGCTGCAATCTGAGCATGTGCAGTGTGTACAATTTCCCAGACTCAGTAGCATTTAGTCAGCCCAACTGTCGGAATGTTCTTCAGCTTCCAGTAGTATCTGCTTGGTTGTTTGAAGAAGAGCTAGAAAACAAATTTCAAAAGCTCTATTTCGGTAAAGTTTATTTGAATGAAAAAAACATGGAGGTGTGTGTATGTGTGTAAGAGAGAGAGAGATCCAGTTCAGATATAGACTGTATTACCTTTTGTACCTTTTCTTTATGTTTGAATTATAAACAACTCTTATTTAAGTTTCTTAATGGAAAAATCACATTGTGTCTTTAACTGTAACATTTTAGTTGGTGTTTTAGAAAATGATCTGAACTTCAACTAGATGATGAATTTAAGCTTTCAACTAAACTTCATAAAAAAAGCTATTAACTTTGAGCTTCAGAAAGTGTGTCAAGCTGACAGACACAGATACCAACAGTGCCTTTCTCATCCTAAACTAAGTTCTTTTTTCAAAATCAAATGAATTTTGAAAGCTTCTTGGCCAAAAAAAGGCTCTGTTTGTTAATGGTTAGAAAATGTTAACATTCTAATTAGTGATAGCTCAGACGCAGAGAGAGTTACATGTCCAGGAACCAACTGCAAAACACTGCATTCAATGTTCACACAGATCTCTTGGAATATTACCAACAGTGCTACCAGAACTGGGAACCACCTCCGCCCTCCCCATTCCAGTCAGGCCTGCCTCTCCTTCCTCCCCCTCCCCTCTCCCTTTTTGCAGTTTCCAAACTCCTCCACATCACAGAATATTGATATCCCGGCCCCAACTTCATTTTTCTTCAGCTGGTTTCTCTGCATCTTTCAAGCCGTATCCCCAGACTTCAGCCTGAGATGTGCTAAGACTTGTGACAAGTGAGGGATAGGGGTCGATAGAGCCAAAGGCTAGGGAATAAGGTGATGTGAGCTGAGGAGCTGAGGAGGGTACCTCTGCAGGTAAGGTAATGGATCTTAGAAATGGGGGAGATGGAGAGGATCGGAGTGAAAGAAAAATGGATGTGATTGAGGCAGACAAAACATGATCATGGGGGAGGAGACTGGATTTGTAAGAGATACAAGGTGAAGGTTGAGACAACAGGGCAATGATGCATTAGACAACATACAGGATTTGAGGTGATAGTACAAATCACAAAGGGTCAGTGACATGATAATGAAGGAGTGTTAGTATGCAGAATGTGTAGTTGACAGGAGGTCATAGAATGGGGAAGGGATAGAGCAGGGAGATGATGTGAAATGGGAGGCAATGGGAAGAAGCAGGACATAGCCTTGCTTTTCTCTGCCAAAACTGCTGACTAATCCAGGATCATTTTAAAGAGCAAAGAAAACCCCTCTGCCCTGCCTCCAAAAACAAGTGCGAGGAGCTCATTTACTTCTTTGTCACAAAGATTGAGACCATCTATTTAGCTGCCTCTGCTGCTTCTCCTTGCCTATCATGCAAAACCTCCCTCCAGGCTTCCCCTGGCATTTCATGCATCTTTCTCTTGTTTCTCCATTATCTCCCATGCTCTCTCCGAGCTCATCGTGCCCACCTCCTGCTCCATTTACTACCCCATTCCCTGCTGACCACCCAACTTCCCTTCCTGACTGCCATGCTAGCTGACATTGTAAATGGTTCCCTCTCCTCAGTTGCTGTCCTTTCTCTTCCAAATCCACCATCATCACCCCCTCCTCAAAAAATCTACCCTTAACCCTTGCAAACTACCGCTGCATCATCGACCTTTCTTTCCTCTCCAAAGTACTTGTATGTACTGTCGCCTCCCAAATCTGTGCCCATCTTTCCTGCAACTTCCTGTTTGAATTTCTCTAATCAGGTTTTTGCCCCGACATAGCACAGAAATGACCCTAATCAAAGCCACAAATTATATCCCCAGTGGCTGTGACCATGGTGCAGTATCCTGATTGGTCCTTCTTGACCTTTCTGCAGTCTTTGACCTGATCGACCACACCATCCTCCTCCAACACATCACCTTCATAGTCTAGCTCAGTGGAATTGCCCTTACCTATCCAATTGTAACCACAGCACCTCCAGCAGTACCTTCTCTTCTCACCCAGCACCGTTCCCTCAAGGATCTATCCTTGGCCTCCTCTTCTTCCTTATCTATATATTTTCCCATGGCGACATTATCCACAGACATGATGTCAGCTTTTACTTGTACACTGATGACACCCAGCTCTACCTCTCCACCACCTGTCTTAACCTCTTAAGAAGATAAGAAATAGCAGCCGGCCATTTGGCCCTTCGAGCCTGCTCCATCATTCAATAAGATCATGGCTGATCTTCTATCTCAACTCCACCTTCCCGCACTATCCCCATATCCCTTGATTCCCTTAATATCCAAAAATCTATCGATCTCTGTCTTGAACATACTCAACAACTGAGCATCCACAGCCCTCTGGGGTAGAGAATTCCAAAGATTCACGACCCTTTGAGTGAAGAAATTTCTCCTCATCTCAGTCCTAAATGGACCCCTTATTCTGAGACTGCGACCCCTCGTTCTAGACTTCACTGCCTCTGTGTTGTCAGAGGTAATGATCAAACTGCATAGTGCTGGTCAGATGACACCTTGAATACTGCGTTCAATTCTGGTAGGTAAGAAACAAGAAAGACGTTCAAGCACTGGAAGCAGTGCAGAGAAGAATGTTGAGAGATCTGAGTTACGAATATAGACTGTGGCTTTTCAGCTTAGACAGGAGGGGATTGATTTTCACTGCCTGGCGTTAACAGGGTGGTAATGGCCTCAAAATGGTGTTGGTAGCCTTGCTACCCTGTTGCCACCGGGGGATAGGGTCGCCAACTCTGATTGGACATATTCCTGGAGGCGTCATCACATGACCTCCCACCTCCAACTGCCCCTGCACACCTACCATTGGTCACCTAACACGCTGAACCCGCGGTGCACCACCTTCCCACACCAAATGGAAAGAGATAGACTACATTACCCGATTGGATGATACTGGACTGCCTGTCAAACTGCATTTTTACCCATATTTTTATAACTAATACCTAAAAAAAATTCAAAGAAAATGTTTAAACACACAATTTTTAATGCCCGGTATGATTTTTCTTCTGATTTGCTTGCAGCGGTGTCCTGGAGAATATTTTGTGGAAACTCCATGGGTAATCCTGGAGGGTGGCAGCCCTACTTCTAAAAGGAAGACAGTGCCAGTGAAATCCCTCCCCCATGGACAGAGCAGGCGTCAATGAAACCCCTCCCCCATGGACTGATGCAGGCGCCAGTGAAACTCCTCCCCCATGGACAGAGCAGGCACCAGTGAAACTCCTCCCCCATGGACAGAGCAGGCGTCAATGAAACCCCTCCCCCATGGACAGAGCAGGCGTCAGTGAAACTCCTCCCCCATGGACAGAGCAGGCGCTAGTGAAACTCCTCCCCCATGGACAGAGCAGGCGTCAGTGAAACCTCTCCCCATTGACAGAGCAGGCGCCAGTGAAACCCCTCCCCCATGGACAGAGCAGGCCCCAGGGAAAACCCGCCCCATGGACAGAGCAGGTGCCAGTGAAACCTCTCCCCACTGACAGAGCAGGTACCAGTAAAACCCCTCCCCAAAGACAGGGCAAGCGCCAGTGAAACCCCTCCCCCATGGACAGCGCTGGCGTCAGTGAAACCCCTTTCCCTGTGGACAGAGCAGGCGACAGTGAAACCCCTCCCCAATGGACAGAGCAGGCGCCACTGAAACCCCTCCCCCATGGACAGTGCAGGCGCCAGTGAAACCCCTCCCCAAAGACAGGGCAAGCGCCAGTGAAACCCCTCCCCCATGGACAGAGCAGGCGTCAGTGAAACCCCTTTCCCTGTGGACAGAGCAGGCACCAGTGAAACCCCTCCCCAATGGACAGAGCAGGCGTCAGTGAAACCCCTTTCCCTGTGTACAGAGCAGGCGACAGTGAAACCCCTCCCCAATGGACAGAGCAGGCACCAGTGAAACCTCTCCCCATGGACAGAGCAGGCGCCAGTAAAACCCCTCCCCCATGGAAAGAGCAGGAGCCAGTGAAACCCCTCCCCCATGGACAGAGCAGGCGCCAGTGAAACCCCTCCCCCATGGACAGAGCCGGCGCCAGTGAAACCCCTCCCCCATCGACAGAGCCGGCGCCAGTGAAACCCCTCCCCAAAGACAGGGGAAGCGCCAGTGAAACCCCTTCCCCATGGACAGAGGACAGCGCAGGCGCCAGTGAAACCTCTCCCCATGGACAGAGCAGGCGCCAGTAAAACCCCTCCCCCATGGAAAGAGCAGGAGCCAGTGAAACCCCTCCCCCATGGACAGAGCAGGCGCCAGTGAAACCCCTCCCCCATGGACAGTGCAGGCGCCAGTGAAACTCCTCCCCCATAGACAGAGCAGGCGCCAGTGAAACCACTCCCCCATAGACAGAGCAGGCGCCAGTGAAACCCCTCTCCCATGGACAGAGCAGGTGCCAGTGAAACCCTATCCCCATGGACAGAGCAGGAGCCAGTGAAACTCCTTCCCCTGTGGACAGCGCAGCCGCCAGTGAAACCCCTCCCCCATGGACAGCGCAGGCGCCAGTGAAACCCCTCCCCAATGGACAGAGCAGGCGCCGGTGAAACCCCTCCCCAATGGACAGAGCAGGCGCAAGTGAAACCCCTCCCCATGGACAGAGCCGGCGCCAGTGAAACCCCTCCCCCATGGACAGAGCAGGCACCAGTGAAACCCCTCCCCCATGGACAGAGCAGGCGCCAGTGAAACCCCTCCCCCATGGACAGAGCCGGCGCCAGTGAAACCCCTCCCCCATGGACAGAGCCGGCGCCAGTGAAACCCCTCCCCCATGGACAGAGCCGGCGCCAGTGAAACCCCTCCCCCATGGACAGCGCAGGCGCCAGTGAAACCCCTCCCCAAAGACAGGGGAAGCGCCAGTGAAACCCCTTCCCCATGGACAGAGGACAGCGGAGGCGCCATTGAAACCCCTCCCCATGGACAGAGCAGGAGCCAATGAAACCACTCCCCCATGGACAGAGCAGGCGCCAGTGAAACCCCTCCCCATGGACAGAGCAGGAGCCAGTGAATCCCCTCCCCCATGGACAGAGCAGGCGCCAATGAAACCCCTCCCCACAGACAGAGCAGGCGCCAGTGAAACCCCTCCCCAAAGACAGGGCAAGTGCCAGTGAAACCCCTCCCCCATGGACAGAGCAGGCACCAGTGAAACTCCTCCCCCATGGACAGAGCAGGCGCCAGTGAAACTCCTCCCCCATAGACAGAGCAGGCGCCAGTGAAACCTCTCCCTCATGGACAGAGCAGGTGCCATTGAAACCCCTCCCTCATGGACAGAGCAGGCGCCAGTGAAACCCCTCCCCATGGACAGAGCTGGCGCCAGTGAAACCCCTCCCCATGGACAGAGCAGGCGCAAGTGAAACCCCTCTCCATGGACAGAGCAGGAGCCAGTGATGCTCCTTCCCCTGTGGACAGCGCAGCTGCCAGTGAAACCCCTCCCCCATGGACAGCGCAGGCGCCAGTGAAACCCCTCCCCATGGACAGAGCAGGCGCCACTGAATCCCCTCCCCATGGACAGAGCAGGCGCCAGTGAAACCCTATCCCCACCGACAGAGCAGGCACCAGTGAAACCCTATCCCCACCGACAGAGCAGGCACCAGTGAAACCCCTCCCCATGGACAGCTCAGGCGCCAGTGAAACCCCTCCCCAATGGACAGAGCAGGCGCCAGTGAAACCCCTCCCCAATGGACAGAGCAGGCGCCAGTGAAACCCCTCCCCCATGGACAGAGCAGGCGCCAGTGAAACCCCTCCCCATGGACAGAGCAGGCGCCAGTGAAACCCCTCCCCATGGACAGAGCAGGCGCCACTGAATCCCCTCCCCATGGACAGAGCAGGTGCCAGTGAAACCCCTCCCCATGAACAGAGCAGGAGCCAGTGAAACCCTATCCCCACCGACAGAGCAGGCACCAGTGAAACCCTATCCCCACCGACAGAGCAGGCACCAGTGAAACCTTTCCCCATGGACAGAGCAGGTGCCAGTGAAACCCCTCCCCATGGACAGAGCAGGAGCCAGTGAAACCCCTCCCCCATGGCAGCTCAGGCGCCAGTGAAACCCCTCCCCCATGGACAGAGCAGGTGCCAGTGAAACTCCTCTCCATGGACAGAGCAGGCGCCAGTGAAGCCCCTCCCCATGCACAGAGCAGGAGCCAGTGAATCCCCTCCCCCATGGACAGAGCAGGCGCCAGTGAAACCCCTCCCCATGGACAGGGCAGGCACCAGTGAAACTCCTCCCCCATGGACAGAGCAGGCGCCAGTGAAACCTCTCCCCATGGACAGAGCAGGCGCCAGTGAAACTCCTCCCCCATGGACAGAGCAGGCGCCAGTGAAACTCCTCCCCCATAGACAGAGCAGGCGCCAGTGAAACCTCTCCCTCATGGACAGAGCAGGCGCCAGTGAAACCCCTCCCCATGGACAGAGCAGGTGCCAGTGAAACCACCTCCCCATGGACAGAGCAGGCACCAGTGAAACCCCTCCCCATGGACAGAGCAGGTGCCAGTGAAACCCCTCCCCATGGACAGAGCAGGCACCAGAGAAACCCCTCCCCATGGACAGAGCAGGCGCCAGTGAAACCCCTCCCCATGGACAGAGCAGGCACCACTGAATCCCCTCCCCATGGACAGAGCAGGTGCCAGTGAAACCCCTCCCCATGGACAGAGCAGGCGCCACTGAATCCCCTCCCCATGGACAGAGCAGGCACCAGTGAAACCCCTCCCCATGGACAGAGCAGGCGCCACTGAATCCCCTCCCCATGGACAGAGCAGGTGCCAGTGAAACCCCTCCCCACCGACAGAGCAGGCGCCAGTGAAACCCCTCCCCATGGACAGAGCTGGTGCCAGTGAAACCCCTCCCCATGGACAGAGCAGGAGCCAGTGAAACCCCTCCCCCATGGACAGCTCAGGCGCCAGTGAAACCCCGCCCCCATGGACAGCGCAGGCGCCAGTGAAACCCCTCCCCAATGGACAGAGCAGGCGCCAGTGAAACCCCTCCCCCATGGACAGAGCAGGCGCCAGTGAAACCTCTCCCCATGGACAGAGCAGGCGCCAGTGAAACCCCTCCCTCATGGACAGCGCAGGTGCCAGTGAAACCCCTCCCCATGGACCGAGCAGGCGCCAGTGAAACCCCTCCCCATGGACAGAGCAGGCACCAGTGAAACCCCTCCCCATGGACAGAGCAGGCGCCAGTGAAACCCCTCCCTCATGGACAGCGCAGGTGCCAGTGAAACCTCTCCCCATGGACAGAGCAGGAGCCAGTGAAACCTCTCCCCATGGACAGAGCATGCGCCAGTAAAACCCCTCCCCCATGGACAGAGCCGGCGCCAGTGAAACCCCTCTCCCATAGACAGGGGAAGCGCCGGTGAAACCCCTTCCCCATGGACAGAGGACAGCGCAGGCGCCAGTGAAACCTCTCCCCATGGACAGAGCAGGCGCCAGTGAAACCCCTCCCCAAAGACAGGTCAAGCGCCAGTGAAACCCCTCCACCATGGACAGAGCAGGCACCAGTGAAACCCCTCCCCAAAGACAGGTCAAGCGCCAGTGAAACCCCTCCACCATGGACAGAGCAGGCGCCAGTGAAACCCCTCCCCATGGACAGAGCAGGCGCCACTGAATCCCCTCCCCATGGACAGAGCAGGCACCAGTGAAACCCCTCCCCATGGACAGAGCAGGTGCCAGTGAAACCCCTCCCCCATGGACAGCGCAGGCGCCAGTGAAACCCCTCCCCCTTGGACAGCGCAGGCACCAGTGAAACCCCTCCCCAATGGACAGAGCAGGCGCCAGTGAAACCCCTCCCCAATGGACAGAGCAGGCGCCAGTGAAACCCCTCCCCAATGGACAGAGCAGGCGCCAGTGAAACCCCTCCCCAATGGACAGAGCAGGCGCCAGTGAAACCCCTCCCCCATGGACAGCGCAGGCGCCAGTGAAACCCCTCCCCAATGGACAGAGCAGGCGCCAGTGAAACCCCTCCCCAATGGACAGTGCAGGCGCCAGTGAAACCCCTCCCCAATGGACAGAGCAGTCGCCAGTGAAACCCCTCCCCAATGGACAGAGCAGGCGCCAGTCTAACCCCTCCCCCATGGACAGAGCAGGCGCCAGTGAAACTCCTCCCCATGGACAGAGCAGGCGCCAGTGAAACCCCTCCCCCATGGACAGAGGACAGCGCAGCGCCAGTGAAACCTCTCCCCATGGACAGAGCAGGCGCCAGTGAAACTCTTCCCCCATGGACAGAGCAGGCGCCAGTAAAATGCCTCCCCATGGACAGAGCAGGCGCCAGTGAAACCCCTCCCCATGGACAGAGCAAGCGCCAGTGAAACCCCTCCCCAATAGACAGAGCAGGCGCCAGTGAAACCCCTCCCCAATAGACAGAGCAGGCGCCAGTGAAACCCCTCCCCAATGGACAGAGCAGGCGCCAGTGAAACCTCTCCCCACCTACAGAGCAGGCGCCAGTGAAACCCCTCCCCAAAGACAGGGCAAGCGCCAGTGAAACCCCACCTCCATGGACAGAGCAGGCGCCAGTGAAACCCTTCCCCCATGGACAGAGCAGGTGCCAGTGAAACTTCTCCCCATTGACAGAGCAGGCGCCAGAGAAACTCCTCCCCCATGTGCAGAGCAGGCGCCAGTGAAACCCCACTCCATGGACAGAGCAGGCGCCAGTGAAACCTCTCCCCACAGACAGGGCAAGCGCCAGTGAAACATCTCCCCCATGGACAGTGCAGGCGCCAGTGAAACCCCTCCCCAAAGACAGGGCAAGCGCCAGTGAAACCCCTCCCCCATGGACAGAGCAGGCGCCAGTGAAACCCCTCCCCCATGGACAGAGCAGGCGCCAGTGAAACCTCTCCCCAATGGACAGAGCAGGTGCCAGAGAAACCCCTCCCCATGGACAGAGCAGGCGCCAGTGAAACCCCACTCCATGGACAGAGCAGGCGCCATTGAAACCTCTCCCCACCGACAGAGCAGGCGCCAGTGAAACCTCTCCCCACAGACAGGGCAAGCGTCAGTGAAACCCCTCCCCCATGGACAGTGCAGGCGCCAGTGAAACCTCTCCCCACCGACAGAGCAGGCGCCAGTGAAACCCCTCCCCAAAGACAGGGCAAGCGCCAGTGAAACCCCTCCCCCATGGACAGAGCAGGCGCCAGTGAAACCCCTCCCCCATGGACTGAGCAGGCGCCAGTGAAACCTCTCCCCACCGACAGAGCAGGCGCCAGTGAAACCCCTCCCCAAAGACAGGGCAAGCGCCAGTGAAACCACTCCCCCATGGACAGAGCAGGCGCCAGTGAAATCCATCCCGAAAGACAGGGCAAGCGCCAGTGAAACCCCTCCCCCATGGACAGAGCAGGCACCAGTGAAACCTCTCCCCACAGACAGAGCAGGCGCCAGTGAAACCCCTCTGCGATGGACAGAGCAGGCACCAGTGAAACCCCTCCCCCATGGACAGAGCAGGTGCCAGTGAAACCTCTCCCCATGGACAGAGCAGGCGCCAGTGAAACCCCTCCCCAAAGACAGGGCAAGCGCCAGTGAAACCCCTCCCCCATGGACAGAACTGGTGCCAGTGAAACCCCTCCCCCATGGACAGCGCAGGTGCCAGTGAAACCCCTCCTCAATGGACAGAGCAGGCACCAGTGAAACCCCTCCCCATGGACAAAGCTGGCGCCAGTGAAACCCTATCCCCCTTGGCAGAGCAGGCGCCAGTGAAACCCCTCCCCTATGGACAGAGGACAGCGCAGGCGCCAGTGAAACCCCTCCCCCTGGACAGAGCAGGCCCCAGAGAAACCCCTCCCCATGGACAGAGCAGGTGCCAGTGAAACCCTACCCCCATGGACAGAGCAGGAGCCAGTGAAACTCCTTCCCCTGTGGACAGCGCAGCCGCCAGTGAAACCCCTCCCCCATGGACAGCGCAGGCACCAGTGAAACCCCTCCCCAATGGACAGAGCAGGTGCCAGTGAAACCCCTCCCCATGGACAGAGCAGGCGCCAGTGAAACCCCTCTCCCATGGACAGAGCAGGCGCCAGTGAAACCCCTCCCCATGGACAGAGCAGGCGCCAGTGAAACCCCTCCCCATGGACAGAGCAGGCACCAGTGAAACCCTATCCCCATGGACAGAGCAGGCGCCAGTGAAACCCCTCCCCCATGGACAGTGCAGGCGCCAGTGAAACCCCTCCCCAAAGACAGGGCAAGTGCCAGTGAAACCCCTCCCCCATGGACAGAGCAGTCGCCAGTGAAACCCCTCCCCCATGGACAGAGGACAGCGCAGGCGCCAGTGAAACCCCTCCCCAAAGACAGGGCAAGCGCCAGTGAAACCCCTCCCCCATGGACAGAGCTGGTGCCAGTGAAACCCCTCCCCATTGACAGAGCAGGAGCCAGTGAAACCCCTCCCCCATGGACAGCGCAGGCGCCAGTGAAACCCCTCCCCAATGGACAGAGCAGGCACCAGTGAAACCCCTCCCCATGGACAGAGCAGGCGCCAGTGAAACCCTATCCCCATGGACAGAACTGGTACCAGTGAAACCCCTCCCCCGTGGACAGAGCAGGTGCCAGTGAAACCCCTCCTCAATGGACAGAGCAGGCACCAGTGAAACCCCTCCCCATGGACAAAGCAGGCGCCAGTGAAACCCTATCCCCCTTGGCAGAGCAGGCGCCAGTGAAACCCCTCCCCCATGGACAGAGGACAGCGCAGGCGCCAGTGAAACCTCTCCCCACAGACAGAGCAGGCGTCAGTGAAACCCCTCCCCAAAGACAGGGCAAGCGCCAGTGAAACCCCTCCACCATTGACAGAGGACAGAGCAGGCACCAGTGAAACCCCTCCCCCATGGACAGAGCAGGCGCCAGTGAAACGCCTCCCCCATGGACAGAGCAGGCGCCAGTGAAACCTCTCCCCACCGACAGAGCAGGCGCCAGTGAAACCCCTCCCCAAAGACAGGGCAAGCGCCAGTGAAACCCCTCCCCCATGGACAGAGCAGGCGCCAGTGAAACCCCTCCCCATGGACAGAGCAGGCGCCAGTGAAACCCCTCGCCAAAGACAGGGCAAGCGCCAGTGAAACCCCATCCCCATGGACAGAGCAGGCACCAGTGAATCCCCTCCCCCATGGACAGTGCAGGCGCCAGTGAAACCCCTCCCCCATGGACAGTGCAGGCACCAGTGAATCCCCTCCCCCATGGACAGTGCAGGCGCCAGTGAAACCCCTCCCCCATGGACAGTGCAGGCGCCAGTGAAACCTCTCCCCACCGACAGAGCAGGCGCCAGTGAAACCCCTCCCCAAAGACAGGGCAAGCGCCAGTGAAACTCCTCCCCCATGGACAGAGCAGGCGCCAGTGAAACCCCTCCCCCATGGACAGAGCAGGCGCCAGTGAAACTCCTCCCCCATAGACAGAGCAGGCGCCAGTGAAACCTCTCCCCATTGACAGAGCAGGCGCCAGTGAAACCCCTCCCCCATGGACAGAGCAGGCACCAGTGAAACTCCTCACCCATGGACAGAGCAGGTGCCAGTGAAACCCCTCCGCGATGGACAGAGCAGGCGCCAGTGAAACCCCTCCCCCATGGACAGAGCAGGCGCCAATGAAACCCCTCCCGCATGGACAGCGCAGGCGCCAATGAAACCCCTCCCGCATGGACAGCGCAGGCGCGCTTTAAATGGGTCAAACCGGCTTTTTTTCAAAAGTAAAGTGTCTTGCGGGCAACCAATCGTTGGGCGCTTTGCTGCTCTATGTGAGCGAGCCAATGAGCGGGGTTGTTGTTGATGTCAAGCAGAGTGAGGGGAAGTTGGCAGCGGTTTGTTTGTGGTGAAAACAAAGCGGGCCGTTGCTTGGGGCGCGAGAGTGCTCGGCTGCAGAGCGAGGGGCCGAGTCCGAGACGGAGCCCGAAAGACCGCGGCTGGCAGCGGGAGGAGACCGGAGCACCGCGCGCCAGGGAGTGCGGGCCCGGGGCGGCGAGGGCTCGGGGGAGGGGGCGAGCGGGCGGCGGAGAGAGCGGCGGCGGCGGAGGGAGCGGAACGGCGATCCCGACAGCGGCAGGCAGCAGGAGACGGCGGCGCGGCGGCGGAGGGACCGACAGGCCGTGACCCAGCGCCGGAGAGAGCGGGTCAGCGGCGGCCCGGCCGAGGCGGTCAGCGAGCGGCCGGAGCTCAGGGAGCCAGCGGCTGACACCTGCTCGGAGGAAGAGGACGCGTCGGCTCCACGCCGCACCGAGAGCCCGAGAGATGGGAGCGACAGCCCCGGGCTCAGGGTGAGCCCAGTGGCGGGGAGGCGGCGCTGTCGCTGAGCCCAGGTGAGCGAGGCCGGGAAATAATTCTGCCCGATCGGCACCGTTGGGCGAGGGTGATTGGCACGGCCGGTGGGCGAGGGTGACTGGCACGGCCGGTGGGCTATATCAGGAGTGAGGGTGACTGGCACGGCCGGTCGGCGATATCAGGAGTGAGGGTGACTGGCACGGCCGGTCGGCGATATCAGGAGTGAGGGTGACTGGCATGGCTGGTTGGCGAGGGTGACTGGCATGGCCAGTTGGCGAGGGTGACTGGCATGGCCAGTTGGCGAGGGTGACTGGCATGGCTAGTTGGCGATATCAGGAGTGAGAGTGACTGGCACGGCTGGTTGGTGAGTGACTGGCACCACCGGTTAGTGATATCAGGAGTGAGGGTGACTGGCATCGATGGTTAGTGATATCAGTAGCGAGAGTGACTGGCACCGTGGATTAGTAAGAGTGACTGGCACTGCCTATTAGTGATATCAGTAGTGAGTAACTGGCACGCCGGTTAGTGATATCAGGAGCGAGAGTGACTGGCACGGCTGGTTGGTGAGGGTGACTGGCGTGGCTGGTTGGTGAGTGACTGGCACCACTAGTTAGTGATCTCTGGAGTGAGAGTGACTGGCATTGCGGATTAGTGAGAGTGATTGGCACTGCCTATTAGTGATATCAATAGTGAGAGTGACTGACACTGCCAATTAGTGAGAGTGACTGACACTGCCAATTAGTGTTATCAGTAGTGAGAGTAACCTTGAGCTGCCAGTTAGTAATATCAATCGTGATAGTTGCTGTGGCACTGCCAGTTAGTTATCAATAGTAAGAGTGACTGGCACTGGCAATTACTGCCAGTTAGTAATAGCATTAGTGAGGGTAACTGTGCCGTTAATAATGAGTATATTTGACACTGATATTTACTACTGGTTAGTAATATCAGTACTGAGAGTAACACTGGTAATTTCTGCCAAATAATATCAATAATGAGATTAGCTGTGGCATCAGCAACTACTGCTGAATAGCAGTAATATCAATAATATGTATAGCAATCGGACTATTAACCACACGGCCAACCTACATCACTGATGAAATTGGCACCGCAGCTGGACCCTGACTTTGGTATCATGTACTTTTGTGCACACTTCTGTTGTTAAAGTCCAGATGCAGAACAGTCTTAATGGTTGCACTTTGAACTCCAAACTGAAACTGACTACCTTCCATCTGTAAAGTCCCAGTCCCAACCACAATTAAACTCTGATTGACCTAGCGCCTGTTTATCTACACAGATCCACATTAGAAGAATAACACTCTTGCCTTCATAATAGCATCCAACTTGTGAGCAATACCATGCAAAATGTATTAGTATCTTTAATCAGCATGCCCTGTCATTTCATTCAAAGGTCCTAGGTAGCCCCTTGGCCTTGATGCTCTATGAAAGTTGTATTTGCAGGCTCTGGCTGCTGGTTGGTGTTGCATTGTCCTTGCTCACAAAATGCTCTTGATTTTTTTTCAACTACTCAGTAACTAAAATTTTTATGTCCAAAAATAATTGTTTAAACAAAATAATATTTTTTTTCACATTTCTATTGATTTGTATTTTGTGTCTTTTCATGACTTTAAAGATTTACTTGAAGGCCTCGGTCTCTCCTACATGCCCAGGCTGGGTTTTGATATTTGTGGTGTGAGCTGAATTTTGATTATGCAATCTGAGTATGTATGTAATTTCTGAAGATGCCCTAGTATTGTTCAGCCAGCTGTACTGGTGGAATAATTTTATTCTGGCAGTTTTGGCGCAGTTTTTCAAAACTGTCAAGTCTTGTTCAAGTGCTTTGATTAAGTAATGGAGAAGGTTGACGAGGGTAGTGCGGTTGATGTGGATATGGACTTTCAAAAGGTGTTTGATAAAATACCACATAATAGACTTATTAGCAGAATTGAAGCCCATGGGATTAAAGGGGCAGTGGCAGCATGGATACAAAATTGGCTAAGGGACAGAAAGCAGAGAGTAGTGATGATTGGCTGTTTTTCAGACTGAAGAATACAGTGGTGTTCCCCAGGGGTCTGTATTAGGATCACTGCACTTTTTGATATGTGATCTGGATTTGGGCATACAGGGCATAATTTCAAAGTTTGCAGATGAAACAAAACTCAAATGTAGTAAACAATGAGGAGACTAACAGACGTCAAGAGGATATAGATAAACCGGTGAACTGGCAGACACGTGGCAGATGCAATTTAACGCAGAGAAGTGTGAAGTGATACATTTTGGTAGGAAGAATGAGGAGAGGCAGTATAAACTAATTGGTATAATTTTTAAAGGGTTGCAGGAAGAGAGTGACCTGGGGGTGTACTTACACAAGTCTTAGAAAGTGGCAGGACAAGTTGAGAAAGCTGTTTAAAAAAACATACGGGATCCTTGGCTTTATAAACAGGCAGAGAATACAAAAACAAGGAAGTTATGCTAAACCTTTATAAGTCGCTGGTTCGGCCCCAGCTGGAGTATTGTGTCCAAATCTGGGCACCACACTTTAGAAAGGATGTCAAGGCCTTGGAGAGGGTGCAGAGGAGATTTACTAGAATGGCACCAAGGATGCGGGACTTCAGTTAAGTGAAGAGACGAGAGAAGCTGGAGTTGTTCTCTTTCGAGCAGAGAAGGTTAAAGCAAAATTTAATAGAGGTATTCAAAATCATGAACGGTTTTGATAGAGTAAATAAGGATAAATAATTTCCAGTAGCAGAAGGGTCGGTAATCAGAGGACACATATATAAGGTAATTGGCAAAAGAACCAGAGGTGATCTAATATGTTTGTGTGAGCTTGCTATGTGCAAATTGGCTGTCGCGTTTCCTACATTATAACCATGGCTACGTTTCAAAAGTACACTATTGGCTGCAAAGTGTTTTGGAACGTCCTGCGGTCGTGAAAAGCGCTATATAAATTTGTCTTTCGTTTCTAAGGAGAATTTCTTTTTTACAGCGAGAGTGCTGCCTGAAAGAGTGGTGAAAGCAGATTCAAGAATAACTTTCACAAGGGAATTGGATTAATACTCGAAGGGGAAAAATTTGCAGGGCTATGTGGAAAGGGCAGGGGAGTGGGGCTAGTTGGATCGCTCTTTCAAAGGGCTGCCACAGGCACGATGGACTGAATAGCCTCCTCCTGTGCTGTATCATTCTATGATTTTATAATTCGGATATAGTTTAGACTGAGATTTTTTTCAGCAGGCTGTGACGGAGAGGAAAAAAGTTACTATACTGATCACACCCCTGTTGTAGCTTTTGCCTTCTATAAACAACAATAACATGTATTTATATAGCACCTTTAACGTAGTAAAACATCCCAAGGCGCTTCACGGGCGTTATCAAACAAAATTTGACACAGAGCCATGTGAGATATTAGGGAAGATGACCAAAAGCTTGGTCAAAGATGTTGGTTTTAAGCAGTGTCTTAAAGGAGGAAAGGGAGTTAGAGAGGTGGAGAAATTTATGGAGGGAATTCCAGCGCTTAGGACCTCGGCAGCTGTAGGCGTGGCTGCCAATGGCGGAGCACTTAAATCAGGGATGAGCGAAAGGCTAGAATTGGAAGGTCGCAGATATTTCGGAGGGTTGTAGGGCTGGAGGAGGTTACAGAGATAGGGAGGGGGGAGACCATGGACCGGTTTGAAAACAGGAATTTTAAAATCGAGGCTTTGCTTAACTGGGAGCCAGTGTAGGTCAGCGAGCACAGGGGTGATGGATGAACGGGACTTGGTACGAATTAGGACACGGGCAGCAGAGTTTTGGATGACCTCAAGTTTACGGAGAGTAGAACGCAGGAGGCCGGCCAGGAGTGCGTTGGAATAGTCAAGTCTAGAGGTAGCAAAGGCATGGATGAGGGTTTCAGCAGCAGATGAACTGATGCAGGGGCGGAGTTGGGTGATGTTACGGAGATGGAAATGGGCTGTCTTAGTGATGGCGCAGATATGTGGTCAGTGCTTATCTCTGGATCAAATATGACACCAAGGTTGCGAATAGTTGGGTTAAGCCTCAAACAGTTGCCAAGGAGAGGGATGGAGTCGGTGGCTAGAGAACGGAGTTTGTGGCGGGGCCCAAAGACAATGGCTTCTGTCTTCCCAGTATTTAGTTGGAGGAAATTTCTACTCATCCAGTACTGGATGTCGGATAAGCAGTCAGACAATTTAGAGACCGTGGAGGGGTTGAGAGAGGTGGTGATGAGGTAGAGCTGGGTGTTGTCAGCGTACATGTGGAAACTGACAGTGTTTTCGGATGATGTCACCGAGGGGCAGCACATAGATGAGAAATTGGAGGGGGCCAAGGATAGATCCTTGGGGGACACCAGAGGTAATGGTGAGGGAGTGGGAAGAGAAGCTGTTGCAAGTGATTCTCTGGCTACAATTAGATAGATAAGAATGGAACCAGGTGAGTGCAGTCTTACCCAGCTGGACGACGATGGAGAGGCGTTGGAGGAGGATGGTGTGGTCAACAATGTCAAAGGCTGCAGACAGATCAAGAAGGACGAGGAGGGATAGTTTACCTTTGTCACAGTCACATAGGATGCCATTTGTGACTTTGATAAGAGCTCGTTTTGCTACTGTGGCAGGGGCGGAAACCTGATTGGAGGGATTCAAACATGGAGTTCTGGGGAAGATGGGCATGGATTTGGGAGGCGACAACACGTTCAAGGACTTTGGAGAGGAAAGGGAGGTTGGAGATGGGGCGGTAGTTTGCAAGGATGAAGGGTCGAGGTTTTTTTTTTGAGAGGGGTGATGACGGCAGATTTGAAGTACCTGAAGCGAGAGAACCGTTAAAAATATCAGCTAACTTTGAGGCCAGGAAGGGAAGTTGGGTGGTCAACAGTTTAGTGGGAATAGAGTCGAGGGAGCAGGAAATGGGTCTCATGGTCAAGGTGAGCTCGGCGGGGGCATGAGAGAGATCAGAGAGAAACTAGAGAAAGATATGAGTTCAGGGCTAGGGCAGTTGGGAACCTTTGGCCCAGTGAAGCCAAACTTAAGAAAGCATATTGCACTGATGGCGTGACTGTGTTTCCTTATGCTAATATTAGTTCAGTTTTCTAAGAATAGATGCCAGTTGAATTTTGAAACCAACTAATTATCTCACCTGTGTTTTGTTGACAGAAAATTATCTGATCACTTACTTATGTAACAGAGAGGCATACACATAGATAGGGAGGCAGACTGTCTTTATTCTAATTTTATTTCTTAGAACAAGTAAATAGAATTTTGAAAGTGAACAAAGCCTCTTTGAAGAAAACCGATTTGTGAAGGGGTCACAGGCCTTTTGTCACCTGCCTTTGTGATGAGGAAATGGATGGAGGGTTAGGGGTGCGCTGAAGGACAGGAAAGCAAGGGGAAAGGGAGGATACAAGAGTCCAGCTGGTGCTTCGCACCAACTCCCACCCAAAAAGTTAAGAAATAAAGGAGAAAAGTGGAAGAGGATGCAGAGAAGCAAGAGAAAGCGAGGAGAGACAGAGAAACAGGATGGGGGGAAAAAAAACTATTATATTTAACTGTATGCAATGCCACAGGAGATCGACTGTTAATATACTAAACCTTGAATATGGCATACACTTCTTGTAAACATTAACCCATTTAGTTGGAGGAAATTTCTACTCATCCAGTACTGGATGTCGGACAAGCAGTCAGACAATTTAGAGACAGTGGAGGGGTTGAGAGGTAGTGATGAGGTAGAGCTGGGTGTTGTCAGCGTACATGTGGAAACTGACACTGTGTTTTCGGATGATGTATGCAATGCCACAGGAGATCGACTGTTAATATATTAAGCCTTGAATATGGTGTACACTTCTTGTAAACATTAACCCATTCGCAACATGTCAACATTTTATAATGGCAAAAGGATATGTCAACATCTTATAATCGAAACATCCTATTTGCCCATCATCTTGTAGTTACACATCTCTTACTTTATGATGCTGTCATGTTAGTTGCCCAGGTCTGCCCACTATTTTGTTTTTTCACCCAATCTTTGGATGATTCTTAATTTCTTTGCTTCACCTGTTCATCTCGTCAATTTTTGAGCAGAATTAAATTCTGCTCCTCTTCCCGTATTGTTGCTTCCTTCCTGACAGCTCTGCATCCCAAGGCTTGCTTCCCAACCCGAGCTGCTGCTGCTGTTGTGGTTGCACCTCAGCTACTCTCAAGCTGTCTCCTGATTTATCTTCAGTCTTATTGACCATTTAAAATTTATTTTTATCCAGTGCGGCCTTCCCTTTCCTGGTATTGTGGAGTTTTTTTTCAGCTTTCCAGCTTGCTCATTTTTTTGTACAGGGGTGTAGCATTTGCAACCTTCTAGTCTTCCGGCACCACTCCCATATCCAAGGAGGACGGAAATATTGTTGCCAAAGCCTCTGCTATTTCCACCCTTACTTCTCTCAGCAACTTTAAGATGCATCCCATCTGGACCGAGTGACTTTTCTACTTTGAGCGCTGACAGCCATTTAAGTACCTCCTCTTTATCTATTTCTATCATCCAATTTCTCTACCCCTCCTTTACTGTGACATTAATTAGCAGCATCCTCTTTATTGAAGACAGATGCAAAGAACTTATTTAATACCTCAACCATGCCCTTTGCTTCCCCAAGAAGATTTCCTTTTTGGTCCCTAATTGGCCCCACCCTTTCTTTGACTAACCTTTTACTCTTTATATGTTTACAAAGTACAGTACTTTAGTGTTCCCTTTCATGTTACCTACGAATCTTTTCTCATACAATCTCTGCCCCTTTTATTTCCTTTTTCCTCTGTACTTTCCGTATTCTGCTTGATTCTCTACTGTATTATGATCCTAACATTTATCATAAGCCTCCTTTTTCAGTTTCATTTTAATCCCAATTTCTTTGGTCATCCAGGGAGCTCTAGCTTTGGATGACCTTCCTTTCCCTCCCCCCCCCCCCCCCTCCCCCCATAGGAATGTGTCTAGTCTGTACCCAAACTCTCTCCTCCTTGAAGGCCTCCTATTGCTCATTTACCGTTTTGCTTGATGTGGCTCAGTGTCAAATTTTGTTTTGTAACGCTCCTGTGAAGCGCCTTTGGGACATTTTACTGCGTTAAAGGTGCCACCTGGGCCAGATCCCCCTTCAACTCCCTGAAATTAGCCCTGTTCAGTTGAGTATCTTCACCATTGATTGTTCCTTGTCCTTTTCCATAACTACTCTAAACCTAATGATCTTAATCTCTCCTTTTGTTCTTTCATTCCCTCCCCCTTTTCCCAGCTTTATCCTTGCCTTAAATCTATTTCATTTCCTGCTATTTCCAGTTCTGACGAAAGGTCTTCGACCTGAAACGTTAACTCTGTTTCTCTCTCCACGGATGCTGCCTCGCCTGCTGAGTTTTTCCAGCGTTTTCTGTTGTTATTTTTAAACCTAATGATATTGTGATCACAGTTTCCCAAATGCTCTCCCAATGAAAGATGCTCCACTTGCCCCACTTCATTATCCAGAAGTAGATCCAGCACTGCTTCCTTCCTCATATTGGGCTAGAAACATGCTGTTCAAGAAAGTTCTCCTGTACACATTTCAGGAATTCCTCCCTCTCCTTGCCCTTTACACTGTTCTCCCGCCCCCCCCCCCTCCCCCCCCCCCAGTCTATATTAGGATAATTGAAGTCTCCCATTATCACTACCCTATTGTTTTTACATCTTTCTGAAATTCATTAGGGATTGGTCAACAATAAATCATAGTGTGGAACATATGGATGGGGCCAAGAAGAGAACTGCATAGGACACTCACGTATAAAGAAATCTATAGGTGAGTCATGGCAATGAAGGTTACAGATGAGCACTGTGAGGCAAAGCATGGAGTAGTGTGGTTACCTAACAGTGCATGGGATACTGGATAGCAGGTGAGGAGTTGATGGGCAAGTGGATGGAATAAATCAGACCTTCAACCATTCTGGGTTGCCCCCTGGGCCATGCAACCATTCGTCTCCCATGCAAAAGAGAAGCAGAAGAGGAGGAAAGTGGGAGTAACAGCAGCATAACCATAACATACAGGAGAGGTGGCTGTCCTCCAACTTACTGTGAGCAACACCTTGGGAGATCCTCTAGTGGGGGGCGGGGGTGGCAAGTGGGTGCTGCAAAAAATACTTCGATAAACTTGCCTCCAAGGACTGAAGGTGATCCCAACAGTGCCACCTGGGTTGGAGTCAATCCTGCAAAAGTTAAGTAGGTAAGAGTGCTACTTTTGTTTGAGACAGAGTTATGGAGTACTTGAGGTTCATAAAATCAACAGAAATTGTGACAAAAATAGTGTCTATTGGAAAAGAAGTTACGGGAAGTATGTATGACATAACATGAAGTCCTAGCAGACTCAAGACTTCTAGTAAATAGCGAATCTGCTGTGGCATTGAGGATATGATGTTTTATAACAATAGGGGTGCTATGCCATGTATGGCAAACATGGAACCAATGGATCTTGGCGAGGGCAGTGGGTGATGGGAATGTGGGACTTGATGCAGATAAGGACATGTGCTACATTCTGTTGGATAAATTGAAAGATAGAGAATAGGAGTTAGGATAAAGGAAGCAAATATGAGGCAGAGGGGAGAAAATGCAAACCAAGGATTGAAAGAAGGAATAGTAATAACTATGGTTATATTTTTTATTTGTTCTTGGGATGTGGCAACATCTGCAAGGCAGTATTTACTGGACATCCTTAGATGCCTTTAGGGTATTGAGTCAACCATGTAGTATGGAACTGCAGTCATGTGTAGGTCACACTGGGTAGTGAAGACAAATTTCCCTCCTGAAGAACATGAGTGAACCAGTTAGGTTTTTACAACAATCCTGCAGTTTTCATTGTACTGCTACACTACCAAGATCTAGAAACTGTTTACAAATAAGAAATTTTTAGATAAGAAAATGTGGCAATTAAAAATCTAATTTAGTTTTATATACATCTTTTCAAAGTAATGCTTATTGAAAACCTCTTGGACAAATGAGTGAAACCAGTCCTGACTCATTGCTTGATCATTGTTTATTTCCTATTCTATGGCACTATCACCATGCTCAAAAGCAAAACTCAAGCCACTCAAGCTTTATAAATTTAAATGGATGTAATTTTCTCTTGTAAAGAATTCATTTTGATATGTTACAGTAATAATGACATCAGTTTTCAGGAAGAATAGGCTTGGGTAAAAGTCTGATAGATCAAGGTTGTGCTGGACAGGAGGATTCTCAGCTGCAAACAACTGCTTCACAACCTTCCACTGACCTGCTGAGTATTTCCAGCATTTTCTGTTTTTATTTCAGATTTCCAGCATCCGCAGTATTTTGCTTTTGCTTCACAATCTTCATTTTTGTTCTTCTCTCTCTGCTGCAACATGAATGCTGACCATAAACTCAATTGGAACTTAACCCTGAAATCCATAAAAGATTTTTCCCCCTTGAAGAGGAATAGGGTCACAGTCATGGCGCCTACATATAGACATCATTTAGAGTGAGGAAGGTAATGATAAACCACTTCTGTTGCATTTGAAAGACTTTTAACATTTTCTTTTTCCTTTGGTGTGAAATCTTTTCATAAAAAGATGTTCACATACCATGCATGTTCATGAGTGGTTTATCACTTGTCTTTTCCGAAAATTGTTTTGCATAACCTTGAGACCCTGAAAAATATACAGGAAACTCTTTATTAACCGGCACTGACGGGACCGGCGTGGTGCCGGTTAATCAAAAAGTCCGGATAACAGAGAGTTATATCTCCCAACGTACGAGAGCCCCGTACACATTGACATGCGCCTGCATTCGGAGCTCCGTCTCCCCGGGGACCGCCAGCTGACCATCTGTCGTGTCCGCTGCCTACCCGGGCTGCACATTCTCCTCCCAATCTACACGCTCCGATACAAGGCAAATGCCTCGGAGTTTTTTTTAAAGTTAATTTTAAACGAGAGATGAAGGAAAACCCCGGTTACCTACTCAAGAATTTTGCCGGTTAAGAGAGATTTCCCGATATTTGGGTGCCGGTTAATAAAGAGTTTCCTGTATTATTGAATTCACTGTTCTATATGCAGCACTGTGTTTCGAGCTTTATCTTGAAGAATTTGAAGACTTTTAGTTGGTGTTTATATAGGTCTTCAAAATTGGCATCTAAACATATAGATGTAATTTTCTTTTTGTCATGCAAAGACTGCTTTCTTGGGCTTGCTTCTGTATGCTCGGACTATTAAACCAATGCAGAATGACAGATGCAGAATTCCTCCCACCCCCCAAAAAAAAAGTTTACAAAAGGGACAAATTTGTCAAATTTATAAAACAGAAGATTAGTGTTTGGTGAAAATATTAAGCCATTGAAGACTGAAAAGTGACAATTTGTTGGATACAGCACAGAAGGAGGTCATTCAGCCCATTGTGCCTGTGCTGGCTCTTGAAAGAGCTATCCAATTAGTCTCACTCCTCTTCTTTCCCCATAGCCCAGCAATTTTTTCCTTTTCAAGTATTTATCCAATTCCCTTTTGAAAGTTATTGGTGAATTTGCTTCCACCACCCTTTCAGGCAGTGCATTCCAGATCATAACTCGCTGCATAAAAGAATTGTTTCCTCATGTCGCCTCTGGTTCTTTTGCCAATTAACTGTCCCAATCTGTGCCCGCTGATTACTGACCTTTCTGCCACTGGAAACAGTTTCTCCTTATTTACTCTCTCAAAACCGTAGATGATTTTGAGCAACTATCAAATCTCCCCTTAACCTTCTCTACTCTAAGAACAACCCCAGTTTCTCTAGTCTGTCCACATAACTTAAGAGTGTGCAGGCAGAGAGGGAATGGGTGACCGTCAGACAGAAGAGGAGGACCAGGTAGGTAGTGCAGGAGTCCCCTGAGCCCATCTTGCTCACCAACCAGTAGTCGGTGCTGAGTACTGGTGAGGGCGATGGTTCCTCTGGGGAGTGCAGCCAGAGCCAAGTCCACAGCACCATGGAAGGCTCAGCTGAACAGGCGGGGAGGAAGAGGAGAGGGAGAGTGTCGTAAGAATGAGCCTTACGCGTGGTAAACTTAATGTAAGCTTTAATCAACTTAAAACGGTGCTGCATACAAAAGAGGTCTTACCCTATGCCTCTTCCAGAGCTAACTGATCAGTCCAGTATTTATCCTGGACTGATTACAGGAAGTGATGTCATACAGGAAGCTGAAAAGTGTTACCACATTCTCCCCCCCCAAAAGATTAGGAGGCCGGAATGCTCCCTCCATTTCGTAGCCGTTGGATGAGGGAGAGCCGCACCCGTTTGGGTTCTCGTAGCGGTAGAGGGCCCCTAGCCCGTTTACCCGCTGCGGGCCATGGACCAGAGTCCGAGTGCTCCAGCCCGCTCTGTGAGGGGTCAGAACGATCCTGACTGTGTACTGGTACCCGAATGGGTGTCGGGCAGGGCTGTGGCAGATCCGTTTCTGAGCGTACGGTACAGGGTTGATCGTGGCTGCGCGTGCGAGCCCCGACGGGCTCATAGTCAGTCTGCCCCAGGTCGGCACGCTGGAGTGAGGTACCAGCCGGCGTCAGATCCCGATCATGATGAGAGGCACCTGGCAAGCCCAGAGATGTGCCTGGTACAATATCATCCCCTGGTGTCCCTCTATGTTTCGGCGGGCAGGGAGCCAGATCCCGCAATGACACGGTAGATTCCCGACCGTCAGGATACCGAATATAGGCGTAGGTAGGGTTGACGTCAGTGAGCTCAACCTCATCTACCAGGGGGTCATTCTTAGACGCCCGGACATATCTTCGGAGTAGCACTGGTCCCGGTGCAGTCAGCCACGACGGGAGAGATGTCCCATAGGATGAGCGACGCTGAAATCGGAAGAACCGTTCATGAGGCGTCGTATTTGTGGCGGTCGAAAGGAGGGACCGTGTGGAGTGTAATGCGTCTGGAAGTACTGCTTCCCAATGCTGGTTGGGTAGGCCCCGAGATCTCAAAGCCAGACGTACCGCATTCCAGATGATAGCGTTAAAACGCTCGACTTGCCCATTCCCAACCGGATGATAAGGCGTCGTTTTGCTGGCAGCAATACCCCGTTCCGAGAGATAGGCCTTGAGTTCTCCCGACATAAAAGAAGGGCCCCGATCTGAATGAACATAGGATGCCATGCCACAGAAAGCAAATACCTGTTCAAGGCAGCTGATAACCGTGGTTGTCAGCATATTGGGGCAGGGAAAGGCAAACGGAAAACGAGAATACTCATCAACCATTGTTAATAGATAAGTGTTGCGAGTCGAAGAGGGCAACGGCCCCTTAAAATCGATGCTAAGCCTTTGCATTGGCTGGGTCGCATGTATGAGTATACCACCCGAGGGGCGGAAAAACCGAGGTTTCAATTCCGCACAGACTCTGCAGTCCGAGCACATCTTCTTTACATCCCCGGTAGAGAATGGGAGATTTCGGGACCGCACGAAGTGCAGCATGCGAGTAACGCCTGGATGACACAACCCATCATGGATGTCTACGAGCGTAGAGGGTGCCATGGCGGAGCAGAATGCTCGTGTGAGGGTATCCGGAGCCACATTCTCCTTGCCAGGTCGATAGTGGATGGTGTAACCAAAAGAGGCCAATTCCAGCCGCCAAAGCTGGATTTTATTATTTTTAATTTTGGTCCGTTTGCGATTATCGAGCATGAAGGCGACCGATCGCTGGTCCGTGATTAAGGTAAAGTGCTGGCGAGCCAGGAGATGACTCCACTTCCGTACTGCCTCTATGATGGCTGTAGCTTCTTTCTCGACTGGAGGATAATGTAGCTCAGCCCCTTGAAAAGTCCTGGACAAAAATGCCACCGGACGACCTTCCTGATTCAGAGTGGCTGAGATTGCCACCTCCGAGGCATCACACTCAACCACGAAAGGAAGACTCTCATCGATGGAGTGAAGAGCCGCTTTCTCCAACTGCTTTTTCAGGAGGTTAAAGGCTGCAACAGCCGTTGTGTCTAGTGGGAATGTGCTGGCCTTCAGTAGAGGTTGGATTCGGTCCGAGAAGTTAGGAATCCATTTCGCATAGTATGCAAACAGGCCGAGGGCCCGGCGCAAGGAGGCCGGATTCTTAGGTGGCGGGAGTTCTTGGAGTGGGCGAAGCCTTTCAGGGTCAGGTTTAATGATGCCATTGCCCACACAATAGCCAAGGATGTTGATAGTTGGTTGTGACTCAATGGATTTAGCCGCATTCAATGTCAAATTACGGTGCTGGAGTGCATCCCAAAATCGTTGGAGATTGGCGTCATGTTCCTGCTGATTGCGACCTGCGACAGTAATATTGTCCAGATAAGGAAACGTATCCTTCAAGTCTTCCTGTTTGACCAGGTCATCCATTGCTCGCTGGAAGACAGCCACTCCATTAGTGACCCCAAAGGGGAGGCGACGAAATTGATACAGCCGCCCATTGGCTTCAAAGGCTGTATACTGCTTGTCTGAGACCTTCAAGGGTACCTGATGATAGGCGCTTTTCAGATCATAAGTCGAGAACACCGTGTACTCAGCCAATTTATTAACCATATCATCGATGCGCGGCAATGGGTATGCGTCCAAGTCCGTATACTGATTGATGGTCTGTGAATAGTCAATGCACAGCCGTTTCTTGTGAGGTTGTAGAGGGTTCTTAACAATAACGACTTGGGCGCGCCATGGCGACGAACAAGGCTCGATGATATCCTCTGCTAAAAGCCGAGAAATCTCAGCCGCAATAAAAGACTGGTCTTCCTGACTGAAACGGCGTGACTTTGTTATAATCGGTTTGCATCGAGGAGGGATACTGGCAAACAGTGAGGGTTCATCCAGTGAAGCTGCTGACAAGGCACAGAACGGTAATCGAGGTCGTATATTAGAAATAGTGAGTTCAGGTTTGGATCCGCCGAACTCAATGGTAAGCTTCTTATGCTGCTTTTGAAAATCCAGCCCTAAGATAAGATCACTACATAAGTCCTTGAGCACCGAAAGCCGGGTGGAGGGATACCTGTGACCTTTAAGCATTATTTCAACTACACAGAAGCCAGAAATTCTGGTATTAAGTGATGACTGAGCCATCGCAACTGCCTGGTCCGATGGAAAAACATGTAGCTTTAACTGTGCAACAGTCTGTTCCCTAATGAAACTATCAGTGCTACCTGAGTCAATTAAGGCATCTAAAGTATGTCCATTAATTGATGCTTTTGTAGCTGCATGGAATAGATTCTGAGGACAAGCAGCTGTAATTGGTGTCGTTGCACAAAGAGTGGCTGAAATTCTAGGTGTGTTTCTTCGAGAAAAAACCCGAGAGGAAGCACGATAGTTTTTAGTTGGAACATCCTGATAGGCCCTTACTGGGGCAGTTCGGTAGGACTTAGCTTGATAAGCCCTCGTAGAGGCTCTTGATAGGCAAACCTTTACAAAATGACCCTTTTTGTTGCAATGACTGCAAAACGCATTGCGAGCAGGGCAGAATCTCCGAGGGTGAAACTCACCACCACAAAAAAAGCATTTCTTAGATTGCCAAGAGGCTGCCACAGTGGGGTCATCATCCTCTTCATCAGTGAAGTCATCAGATCGATCGTCAGGGATAAAGTCCTCCCTAATAGAGTTCACCTGTGGCCTCTTAAATTGCCTGACTGTAGTTAAGGCAGCAGACCGAGGTCTGGGCACTGTAAAAAGGTCTGCATTTCTTTTTGCCAGATCTAGAGAGCAAGCCAGGTCATAAGCTCTCTGCAGCTCAAGTGTCTTACTTTCCAGTAGACGCTGGCGTATAAATGGGGAGGCAAGCCCGCAGATGAACGCATCACGGATCATTTCTTCGCGGTATAGCTCAGCTGAGGCTGCCCGAAAGTTACAGTCCATACTAAGTCTGCGAAGCTCTTGGAGGAATTTATCAATGGATTCCTCCGGCCCTTGTTGGGCTGTAGCTAGTAGATGTCTAGCATAGACCTCATTCGGTGTCTTAGTATATAGTCTCTTAAGCGTCTGAATTGCCTCCTCATAACTGTCCCAGTCTTCCACATACTGAAATACATTCGGGGTGACACAGTTGATGAGTATCCGCAACTTTGAGTTATCATCAGCTTTGCAATACTCAAGAAAATTCTCAAACGTGCGATACCAGTGTTTCCACACCTTACCGGCTGCTGGGGTGTTTGGGTCCAAGTCAAGACGCGATGGTTTAAGGATGTTTTCCATGATGGGTGATTCCCTGGATCCTTAGCTCCGAGTTCGTCCAAAAAGTTTGAGTGCGAAGTTTTTCCAAAGTTGATTAAATTGTCGTAAGAATGAGCCTTACGCGTGGTAAACTTAATGTAAGCTTTAATCAACTTAAAACGGTGCTGCATACAAAAGAGGTCTTACCCTATGCCTCTTCCAGAGCTAACTGATCAGTCCAGTATTTATCCTGGACTGATTACAGGAAGTGATGTCATACAGGAAGCTGAAAAGTGTTACCACAGAGAGTGATAGGGAATTCAATAGTTAGGGGAGCAGATAGGCGTTTTTGCGGCCGCAGACATGACTCCAGGATGGTATGTTGCCTCCCTGGTTCCAGGGTCAAGGATGTCACTGAACGGCTGCAGGGCATTCTGAGGGGGGAGGGTGAACAGCCAGAGGTCGTGGTCCATATCGGTACCAACGACATAGGTAGGAAGAGGGATGAGGTCCTGCAGGCAGAGTTTAGGGAGCTAGGAAAGAGGTTAAAAAACAGGACCTCAAAGGTAGTAATCTCCAGACTGCTACCAGTGCCACATGCTAGTGAGTACAGAAATAGGAAGATAGAGCAGATGAATGCGTGGCTGGAGAGATGGTGTAGGAGGGAGGGCTTTAGATTCCTGAGGAATTGGAACCGTTTCTGGGGGAGGTGGGACCTCTACAAGCCAGACTGGTTGCACCTCAATGGGAACGGGACCAATATCCTCGTTGCTAGTGCTGTTGGGGAGGGTTTAAACTAGCTTGGCAGGGCGATGGGAACCTAAGTATAGAGTTAATAGGGAGGGAAGAAAAACGGGAATTGGAAAACAAAAACGTAGAAAGTAAATTGGAAGGACAGAGGAATCAAGGGCTAGATAGTAGTCAACAAGGAGGTTTGCCTGTACTAAATGGTATATACTTCAATGCAAGGAGTATAGCGAGCAAGGCAGATGAACTGAGGGACTATGATATTATAGCTATTACAGAGACGTGGCTGAAAGAGGGGCAGGTATGGCAGCTTAACATTCCTGGTTATGGGATAGAGAGGGAGGTAAAAAGGGAGGGGGGGGGGGGTCACGGTATTAATTAAAGAAACTATTACAGCTGTGAGGAGGGATGATATGTTGGGGGGATCATCAAACGAGGCCATATGGGTCGAATTGAAAAACAAAAAAGGGGTGATCACACTGCTGGGAATGTACTATGGACCCCCAAACAGTGAGCGGGAGATAGAAGAACAAATATGTAGACAAATTTCTGAGAAGTGCAAAAACTATAGGGCAGTAATAGTAGGGGATTCCAACTACCCCAATATTAACTGGGATAAAATTAGTGTGAAGGGTATAGAAGGTGCAGAATTCCTAAAATGCATCCAGGAGAACTTTTTTAGCCAGTATGTAGCAAGCCCAACAAGGGAGGGGGCGGTTCTGGACTTAGTTTTAGGGAATGAAGCTGGGCAGGTAGAAGACGTATCAGTGGGGGAGCATTTTGGTGCTAGTGACCATAATTCTGTTAGATTTAAGGTAGTTATGGAAAAGGACAAGGATAGACCAGGAATAAAAATTCTAAATTGGGGAAAAGCAAATTTTGCTAAGCTCAGAGGGGATTTAGCCATAGTGGACTGGAAACAGCTACTTGAAGATAAATCAGTGTCAGAGCAGTGGGAGGCATTCAAGGAGGAGATCCGGAGGGTTCAGACCAAATATGTGTCCTTAAAGAAAAAAGGTGGGACTAACCAATCTCGAGCCCCCTGGATGTCTAGAGACATACAGGGTAGGATAAAGAAAAAAAGGGAGGCGTATGACAGATACCGAGGGCTAAATACTCCAGAATCTTTAGAGGAGTACAGAAAGTGCAGGGGTGCAATTAAAAAGGATATTAGGAAAGCAAAGAGAGAGCATGAAAAATTCTTGGCAAGTAAAATCAAGGAAAACCCAAAGATGTTTCATAAATATATTAAAGTAAGAGGATAACTAAAGAAAGGGTAGAGCCTATTAGAGATCGAGGGTAATCTGTGTGTGGTGGCGGGAGACGTTGGTAGGGTTCTTGATGAATACTTTGCGTCTGTTTTCACAAAGGAGAGGGGCAAAGCAGACATTGCTATCAGGGGGGAGGAGTGTGAAATATTAGATGAAATAAACATAGTGAGAGAGGAAGTATTCAGGGGTTTAGTAGCTTTAAAAGTGGATAAGTCCCCAGGCCCGGATGAAATGTATCCCAGGCTGTTAAGCGAAGCAAAAGAGGAAATTGCAGAGGCCCTGACCATCGTTTTTCAATCCTCTCTGGCTTCAGGTGTGGTACTGGAGGACTGCTAATGTGGTACCCTTGTTTAAAAAGGGAGAAAAGGATAGACCAAGTAATTACAGGCCAGTCAGCCTAACCTCACTGGTGGGAAAATTATTGGAAAGAATTCTGAAGGACAGGATAAATCTTCATTTAGAAAGACACTGATTAATCAAGGATAGCACGGATTTGTTAAGGGAAGGTCGTGTCTGACAAACTTGATTGAATTTTTTGAGGAGGTAATAAGGAGGGTAGATGAGGGTAGTGTGTTTGATGTAGTGTATATGGACTTTAGCAAGGCTTTTGATAAGGTTCCACATGGCAGACTGGTCACGAAGTTAAAAGCCCATGGGATCCAGGGCAAAGTTTGATTCAAAACTGGCTCGGAGACGGGAAGCAGAGGGTAATGGTTGATGGGTGTTTTTGTGACTGGAAGGCTGTTTCCAGTGGGGTTCAGTACTAGGTCCCTTGCTTTTTGTGGTGTATATATCAATGATCTTGACTTGAATATAGGGGGTATGATTAAGAAGTTTGCAGATGATACTAAAATCGGCTGTGTGGTTGATACTGAAGAAGGAAGCTGTGGACTGCAGGAAGATATCAATAAATTGGTCAGGTGGGCAGAACAGTGGCAAATGGAATTCAATCCGGAGAAGTGTGAGGTAATGCATTTGGGGAGGGCTAACAAGGAAAGGGAATACACATTAAATGGTAGGACACTGAGTAGTGTAGAGGGACAAAGGGACCTTGGAGTGCATGTCCACAGATCCCTGAAGGTAGCAGGCCAGGTAGATAAGAAGGCATGCGGAATGCTTGCCTTTATTAGCCGTGGCATAGAATACATGAGCAGGGGGGTTATGCTTCAACTGTATAAAACACTAGTTAGGCCTCAGCTGGAGTACTGCGTACAGTTCTGGTCACCACATTACAGGAAAAATGTGATTGCACTAGAGGGGATACAGAGGAGATTTACAAGGATGTTGCCGGGAGTAGAGAATCTTAGCTATGAGGAAAGACTGGATAGGCTGGGTCTGTTTTCCTTGGAACAGAGGAGGCTGAGGGGAGACCTTATTGAGGTGTATAAGATTATGAGGGGCATAGATAAAGTGGATAGAAAGGACCTGTTTCCCTTAGCAGAGGGGTCAAAAACCAGGGGGCACAGATTTAAAGTAATTGGGGGAAGGTTTAGAGGGGATTTGAGGGGAAATTTCTTCACCCAGAGGGTTGTGGGGGTCTGGAACTCTCTGCCTGAAAGGGTGGTAGAGGCAGGAACCCTAACCACATTTAAAAAGTACTTGGATGTGCACTTGGGATGCTTTAACCTGCAGGGCTACGGACCAAGAGCTGGGAAGTGGGATTAGGCTGGATAGCTCTTTGTTGGCCGGCGCGGACACAATGGGTCGAAATGGCCTCCTTCCGTGCTGTAACTTTCTATGATTCTAACTGAAGTCTTTCATCCCTGAGACCATTCTAGTAAATCTCCTCTGCACTCTCACTAAGCCTTTGACCTCTTTCCTAAAGTGCGGAGTCCAGAATTGGCCACAATACTCCAGCTGGGGCCTTAAACAGTGTTTTATAAAGGTTTAATATAACTTCCTTGCTTTTTTACTCTATGCCACTATTTATAAAGCCAAGGGTCCCGTATGCCTTTTTAACAGCCTTTTCAACTTGTCCTGCCATCTTCAAAGACTTGTGTATGTCCCCCTCCCCCCCAGGTGTCTCTGTTCCTGCACCCCCTTTAAAATTGTACCATTTAGTTTATATTGCCTTTCCTCATTCTTCCTACCAAAATGAATCGCTTCACACTTCTTTGCATTAAATTTCAACTGCCAGGTATCTGCCCATTTCTCCAGTCTGTCTATGTCCTCCTGAAGTCTGTTACTCTCCTCCTCACTGTTTACTACATTTCCGAGTTTCATGTCCTCTGTTAACTTTGAAATTATGCCAAGTCCAGGTCATTAATATATATCATATATATGTTACAGACATAAGATTTAAGATATAGGATGTACAAAATATTGCTATTTTTGGTACAAGCTACCTAATTGGGATGGGGAGTAAATAGACCACATTGATGAGCTGTTTTGAATCTTCATTGTTTGGATTTAAATTTCAACTCAAAGCATGGGTGTGATTTCATTGCCAGTGCACACAACCAGAGCTGAAACTTATTTTTTCCTTTACTATTTTTTCCTTCAAGCAAGAGCTGGACCTGTTTCTGGCTGGGGTGGCGATTACCTCGTACAAGAGGTAGGCATACTGTAATATAAATCAGGTCCAATGTGAGCTTCTGGACCAGTTTTGATCACCTAATGGGGTCGGAGAGGAATTTTCCAGTTTTATTCCTTGCATTGGCCTGAGTTTTCGTCTCGCTTTTCACCTCTCCCAGGAGATTACATAGCTCTAGGTGGGTGGGGAGTTCATGCATTGTGATGCATAAGACATTTCAACTATGTGCGACAGGCTGGAAGGACCAGAAGAACTTTTCCTGTCTGTCATTTCCATATGTTCGTTTGTGTAAAGTGAAGCCTGATGAGATTTTTCCTCTTCATTTTGCTGTAAACTGGGTGATTGCTAGGACGAGAAGGGATTATAAAGCATGCCAAAGAGCAGCTGGGGGAGGGGTTTGGAACACAAATCTACACCCAAGGCAAGAAATCTAAATCTATGGCATTAGACTCTGGCAGCTCGGAGAGGAAATTAAATCAATTGCTTGAAGTTAGAGGGAGCTCTGTAACAAGCCCCCCAACAGGAATTGCTCCTGATAGACGGGCCCAATTTGATATGGGGTACCGGACACACTTGCCAGTAATAATCCCTAATAGAATACGATCCTTGAAAATGACAGTTACCACTGTGGTAGTCACTGTCTGTCAGATATTAGCATAGGAAAGTATAAGAAGCTCCTATATTTAACAACAGTGAAGCACAGTGACTGAATCAGATGTCGGCATTCAAGGGCAATAAGAGTGACATCTGGATAATTTGACAAAACCCTTTTTACCTGGAAGGGGAACTTCGCCCATAGTTTGCTTTGGGGAAAATAGAACATGGGAGGAGTTCTCCAAATTGTTTAAGCATTCTTACCCCAAGGCAGGGATGACCTTATGCTACAGGAAATCCTAGACAGAAAGCAATGGCTTGAAGTCACTGACCACATTTCTGTGCTTCCTGATGGCATAGCCTGAAATTCTTGTGACTGCTTACAGACTCATATATTAAATCTTAGTAATTCTAAGAAGGATTACCATGAAATTACAAATTGCACTGACATTACACGCACACCAAGTGTATAACAGATTTGAAATGCAAAACATAAGAACATTCCAAGGAATGTCGGTATCACCAGCAAGGGACTAGCAGCTGAAATGTTTTGGCTCTGCTGCAACCAGATTCACAATCTACACCTGTCACACTACAGTTCAACACTGCAAACATTTTTCCACAAGGGGAGCAAGCAACAGTAAAGACCAAACAACCAACTTGAAGGGTTTCCCAAAGAGAAGGGACCAAAACAAAACTGCCACAGAACGGTGGAATTACAATTCAAATTTATTTGGCATCGTCTGTGGAAAAAGTAGATTTGACAAATAGTTCCTGACCGTATACTTAAAGCAATTTGTGGCCACACTGGATATCGGTACCACATTCTTTTTGTTGAGGGCAGAAATCATCAATGATATTCCAGAGTTGATCAGCAGACCCTGTGTAGCTGTAGCCCTTGTACTGGCAAATTCTACAAGCACTAGACCCACTGGGGTAAATAACAAATTTTGAATAAGGTTTGGAAAAATTCAGTTAAGATTGCTGATTAACAGAACTTGTCAGCACCGTTGCTACTGGGCCATGATTTAATTCACTATGAGAGAGTCATGATTGGCCTGTGTGACTGGTTTCAGTTGAGTAACACCTTGCTGAGTGTCCCACACTGAAGGAAAGAATAGGTTTCAGTCAGGCAGGAACCTGTAGATAGACCCACTAAGCCACAAATCATGTACCCGCAGAACTTCTTGGCTACGTTTGCTCTGCAACAAATAGGGATGTTGAACATTTTGAAAATGTCAAGTCCTAGTATCCAAGTGTTCCCTCAGCTGCAGAAAACAGGACTTGCTGTAAAACTGAAAAAAATCATTTTTTTGAGAAAAGAACTAGCATTCGTAGGTCATATTTCTCTTCAATGTATTAAACTAGATCCTGGAAAGGCAACAGCTGCAAGTGCATTTCTATCATCTAAGGCAGTGTTGAATGCTAGTGAATGCCTTGGAAATGCAGGAAACTTGCATTGACTTGAAGGGTGCTCCATTTTTATGGTCAATTGAGTGCCAAAAGACCTTAATTGAAGAGAGATCTGCGTTCCCAATTTACATGCTATAGTGGGCTTTTGGAAGCTGGACTTGTGACAAAGATGAAGTATAAATATTCCACAACTGAAGAAGAGTGTCTGGCACTTACTTGGGCAGTATAACTGTGGGCAGTATAACTGTAGCCACTACCTTGATGGAACTCAATTTCAGGTTATTATAAATCATAGTCTCTAGTGACTTTTTGCCTAGTCAGATAAATCTGTTTGTCTGCTTTTTCTGTACTTCAGAGATGGAATAATATGGAAAAAACCATGACACCAGACATATTATCCAGGTAGTACAAAGGAGGAGCTAGAATTTCTATCAGAGAGATCAGTACTGTACTGCCAGTCCAAACCAGCCTGAAACTGTTCCAATTTAGAGTAAGGAACAACTGAAACAATTGTGAAGTGAGGACCTGGTGATCAGACCAGTCAGGAGAACGCTTGGCAGATCAGCTGATGAAAAGGGAAAACACCGTTCTCGATCTGGAACTGATGTGCTGTTAGACTGCCACTCAGAAGAGCACTGTTGAGAGGTCAGCTGGTGAGGGAATAAACATAGGGCTAAAAATTTGGTTGCGTAGTGCCCATTGTTTGGGCGCTATGGGTGCTGTTTTGGGTCGAAAATGGCGTCCGAGCAGTGCGCATATACTTCTGGTGCAGGCTGCGCCGGATGCCATTTTGGTGAGGGTGTTGGCACCGGCACTGGGAGCGTGCGACGGAAGTCTCCAGAGTACGCAGATCACGACGTTGACGTCAGCACTGCCTTTTTGACCTCCATGCTGGAGCTCACGCCCTCTCTTAACCTCCCACAACTGAACATGCGTTCAGCAGCAGGAAGGATGCTCCCACCAGCACTACTTAGAGGGATCATTACCTACTTACAGGTTAGTTGCTGATTGATTTCTACTAGTTGTTGCTGAGTTTGGAGAAGTGTTTAGTGCTTTCTAGACTTCTTTAAAGTTGCCTAAATCCTACAAGGAGTGGTGTGGCATGTGCTCAAGGACTTGGTACTGACTTGCAAGGGGTCTGTTCAGACCAGTTGCTCCCAGACATGGGTGCAGTAGTTTGTATCCCCCTTGGCCTGCAGCATGACAGGGAGAACGAGCAGGGCCACACAAAGCAGGACAAACTGCTGGGGGAGAAGGGCTCTCAGCAGGAAGCCATATCCATCCTGGGTCTTCAGGGAGCAATTCTTCTACCTCAACCTCAGCGAGGGACAGTGCATGCGACCAACATTCCCTATGGCCACGCAGCTCTCTGCTGGTCCCACGCAGCCTGGGACAGGCTTTTTCAATATTAAATTATGCGCAAAATTGGGAATGGGCCATGCACCCAAAAAAAGTAAGAGGGAATATTGCATGCGACGTCTCCATTTTACTAAGGAGGTGTTCACTGAAATCTGCCACCTGCTGCAGGCAGACCTGCAGCCTCAGTCCAGGGTGAGGATGGCATTGCCAGTGGCTTTAAAGGTGACCGTGGCCTTGAACATTTTCGCATCGGGCTCCTTGAAAGCTGGCGCAGGTGACATCTGTAACATCTCCCAGTTCACCGTCCACTCCTGTATAAGGGAGGTGAGTGAAGCTCTGTATACAAAGACAGCTGAATACATTTCATTCTCTCTTGCCAGTGAGAAGCAGGCAGAGCGAGCATGCGGCTTCGCCACGACTATAGGCTTTTCCATGATGCAGGGTGCCATTGACTGCACACATGTTGCTTTGCGGACGCCATATCTCAGTTCGGAGATGTACCTTAATCTGAAGGGATTCCACTCCCTCAATATCCAGCTGGTGTGTGATCATACTCAGCGCATCATGCACGTCAATGCTCGGTATCCTGGCAGCAGCCATGATACCTTCATTCTGCGGCAGTCCACTGTACCATCAGCATTTTTGCCACCACGACAAACCAGAGGGTGGCTACTGGGCGACAAGGGCTATCCGCTGACCACCTGGCTCATGACTCCGCTGTGTAACCATACGTAGGCAGCATGCATACAGTGAAAGCCATGCTGCCACACAGTATCTGATAGAGCAGACCATTGGCATCCTTAAACAATGCTTCTGCTGCCTGGAAGAGGAGGAGGAATGGAGGAGGCCATGCAGATAGACCCTTTCTGCCCGGGCTGTCCGTGAATGACTCCTCTGACTGTGGTACCAGTGAGCGCAACCCCAATTCCACATTCACCAATAGTCCCACACCTTACCTTCCCTCTGTTACTGACCATCACTGTCCTCTTGGCTACAGTAAAAGCCACCACAGAACTAACATTCCAAACGAATTTTATGAATCAAACCATTATAATATTTTATTCAAAAGTCAACTAATCACCCTTGTGCATTACCTTAGTGCCTGTCTTCCGTGTGCCTTTTCCTGTCCTAGTGCTACCCCAGTGGCTGCAGCATGGCTGGTGGAAGACTGCTGACTTTCAGTAGGGGAGACTGCAGATGGCCTTGCAGGAAGACTTCTAGCAGCTCTGGGTCGAGAAGGCCTGGCTTCGGACTGTACCACCTCGGCATGGGCGGCAGCTGACTGGCTGACAGGCAGCAGCAAGAACATTGGTGGAGTGGCAGTAGTGGGATGATGAATGCTGTCGTCCTGAGAAAAGACAGCAAGTTCGTCCTCCATGGAGCCACTGCCACTCACCCGGGGTGGCGCCTTAGTAATCTGCTGGAGTACGGACTGCTGTGACACCCTCCAAACCCCTTTCAACAGTGGGAACCCCATCCATGATGGCAGCAAGCTGAACTTGCAGGACTTCAGTCTGAGCTTCCATTGCAGCACTCGGACGTTGGGTGGCTTCTGCTTGTGCTGCAGTGGAAGCTAAGGTATCGGCCATCAGACGCTGCATGATGGTTGGATCCACAAGTGCGCTAATGGATCTTCCCACCCCTTCCATGCTGGAAAGGATGGGCTCCAAGCTCTTCGCAAAGCCCTGTGCAAGGTTGGAGCTGGACTCCTCCATGCTCCTTGACATTGCATTCAGGGTTTCTGGCATGTTTGCCAATGCACCAAGCATTTTGTTGTGCATACCCATCAACTTTGTTCTGTAGGCCGCCCCATCAAAGTCCTCATCCGAAGTCCTATGCACCAGAACTCGTGTGCAACCTCGCCCTCCGGGCAGCTGGCACCTGCACTACCCTTTTTCCCCCTACCCTGGCTGCAGCCCACTTTTGCCCAGTGACTCACCACGTACAAATCCCACCTCTAAGCTACCCTCAAGTCTGTGTAGTGCCAGTATCTGAGCCGGTGGCTGCGAGTGTGAAATCGAGTGATTGTGTTTCTTCTTCTTCTTCATCACTCTCCTCTTTCTCTTGCACCACTGTCTGGCCAGTTTGGATTTCTTGTATCTCTGAAATGAGAAAGGCACAAGGGTAGGCGGGTGAGGGAAAGGAAGAGGTGCATGCTTAGACCATATGCAGCTTGTAATTTTCTCCAATTAAATATTGGGAAGACCGAAGCCATTGTTTTTGGTCCCCGCCACAAATTCCGAACCTAGCCACTGACTCCATCCCTCTCCCTAACACCTGTCTGAGGCTGAACCACATTGTTCGCAACCTTGGTGTCATATTTGACCCTGAAATGAGCTTCCGACCACATATCCGCAGCATAACAAAGACCACCTACTTCCACCTCCGTAACATCGCCCGTCTATGCCCTTGCCACAGCTCATCCGCTGCTGTAACCCTCATCCATGCCTTTGTTACCTCTAGACTTGACTATTCCAACGCACTCCTGGGTGGAATGTGGGAGGCCAGCCTACATAAACTTGAGGTCATCCAAAACTCGGCTGCCCGTGTCCTAACTTGCACCAAGTCCAGTTCGCCCATCTCCCCTGTGCTCGTTGACCTACATTGGCTCCCGGTTAAGCAGCGCCTCGATTTCAAAATTCTCATCCTTGTTTTCAAATCCCTTCATGGCCTCCTCGCCCCTTCCTATCTCTGTAATCTCCTTCAGCCCCACAACCCCCCGAGATATCTGCGCTCCTCTAATTCTGCCCTCTTGAGCATCCCTGATTATAATCGCTCAACCTTTGGTGGCCGTGCCTTCTGTTGCCTAGGCCCTAAGCTCTGGAATTCCCTGCCTAAACCTCTCCGCCTCGCTTTTCTCCTTTTAAGACGCTCCTTAAAATCTCCCTCTTTGACCAAGCTTTTGGTCACCTACCCGAATTTATCCTTGTGGCTCGGTGTCAAATTTTTTGTCTTAAAATACTCCTGTGCAGCGCCTTGGGACATTTTATTATGTTAAAAGTGCTATATAAATGCAAGATGTTGTCGTTGACTGATTTCACTGAACAAGTTAGATGTGCAATGAAAGAGCAGGATGGCAAAGAGATGAGTATGACACGTTCTTTATTTTCACTATAAATAAAATATTTTTGTGAATAGTTGAGTCTAAACTTTAGGGTATTGTCATTTTTTAAATTCATACATTTTTACTTTTACAGAAGTGGGAGAAGGCATTGTCAGCATTTGAGGAAGCCCTGGGGAAGGGAGTGCTGGGTGCTGTACTGGTGGGTACCATTAGGGTGTAGCTGCACTAGGATATCAGTGGGAGTATTGTATGTGCTTTCATTGCTCTTAAAAGTGCTGGAAGAGGGTTTTAACATTTAATCTGGTTCCCTGCTATAGCCAAGAACCTAGATTTTCTGACAGCAGTTTCGGGATCCAGTCATGGCAGAGGAAGGAGGGATGTCAGTGGCAAGGAGGAGGGACTTTAAAATGTCACTGCTGGGGTAGCCTGTATTATTTAAAATAGATGCTGCTGAATATTTTAAATGATACAGACTTCCCTGGGTCGCTACTGGGGAAACCTTTTAAGAAATCTTTCCTGCCAGTGTGCTTTGATCACACTCGGACACTGTTTCTGACCCCTCCTCCACCACAGTGACAGTGCTCAGGGCTGTTGCTTGGAAACAGTCTAAATTTCCTTATGGCGGTTATGAATTGTGGCAAGTCCCTCAGTACACTGGTGGTGGTTTGGCATCCACTTAGTCGGTAGTGGGGGGGCAGGCAGCATTGGCTTGGTTGGATATGCTGGGTCGGAGGAAGAATGGAACAGCATCTGCGATAGGTGACATAGAGCATCAGGCCACTGGCATGCTGAGATGTCCAAGGCAGATGATCCTATCTTAAAGATGGAGCTGGGAAGTCTCAGTTAAGTATGCAACAGCATCACCTATCTTGGAAAAAGAAAAAAGCTGCATTTATGTAGCGCCTTTCACGACCTCAGGATGTCCCAAAGCGCTTTACGACCAATAAAGCACTTCTGAAGTGTAGTCAATGTTGTAATGTAGGAAATGCGGCAGCCAATTTGCGCACAACAATCTCCCACAAACAACAATGTGATAATGACCAGATAATCTGTTTGTGATTTTGATTGAGGGATTAATATTGGCCAGGACACTGGGGATAACGCCCCTGCTCTTCTGCGAAGTAGTGCCATGGGAACTTTTAAGATAGTTTTCTATATCAGTATGTTAAGGAACCTACGAGGGAGTTGGCTATTTTAGATATAGTACTGTGCAGTGAGACAGAGTTAATGAATAACCCGTGTAGTAAAGGAGCCTCTGGGGAGCAGTGATCATAATATGATAGAATTTTATGTAGATTTTGAGAGTGATTTAGTTAAGTCCAAAACTACGGTCCTAAGGTAGGTTGGAAAACTAGATTAAAAGATATGACAGTAGAAAAGCAATGGAAAACATTTACAGAAATAATTCATAATTTGCATTATTAAGGAATAAAACTACCATGGAAAAATGGTCCAACCGTGGCTAACATGCGAAATTAAAGATAGTATTAGATTAAAGGAAGAGGCTAAAAATGTTGCCAAAAAGAGTAGTAAGCCTGAGGATTTGGAGGATTTTAGCATTCACTAAAGGAGGACCAAGAAATTGATGATGAAAGGGAAAATAGAATGAGAGGAAACTAGCGAGAGACATAAACAGGCTGTAAAAGCTTCTATAGGTATGTAAAAAGGAAAAGATTAGTGAAAGAAAACGTGGGTCCCTTACAGGCTGAGACAGGAGAAATTAGAATGGGGAATAAGGAAATAGCAGAGAAATTAAACAAATACTTTGTGTCTGTCTTCACGGAAGAAGATTAAAAAAAACTCCCAGAAATAGTGGAGAACCAAGGGTCCAGCGAGAATGAGGAACTGAAAGAAATTAGTATTAGTAATAAAAAAGTACTGGAGAAATTAATGGGACTGAAAGCCGATAAATCCCCTGGACCTGATGGCCTACATCCTAGGGTTTTAAAAGAGGTGGCTTTAGAGATAGTGGATGCATTGGTTGTCAACTTCCAAAATTCCATAGATTCTAGAACAGTTCCCGCAGATTGGAAGGTAGCAAATGTAACCCCACTATTTAAGAAAGGAGGGAGAGAGAAAATGGGGAACTACAGACCAGTTAGCCTGATATCAGTAGTAGGGAAAATGCTAGAATCTATTATTAAGGACGTGATAACAGGGCACTTAGAAAATAATAATAGGATTGGGCAGAGTCAACATGGATTTATGAAAGGGAAATCATGTTTGACAAATCTGTTAGTTTTTTGAGGTTGTAACTCGCAGAATAGATAAGGGGAAACCAGTGGATGTGGTGTATTTGGATTTTCAGAAGGCATTCGATAAAGTGCCACACAAGAGGTTATTAAACAAAATTAAGGCTCATGAGATTGGGGGTAATATACCAGCATGGATTGAGGATTAGTTAACGGACAGAAAACAGAGTAGGAATAAACGGGTCATTTTCGGGTTGGCAGGCTGTAACTAGTGGGGTACCGCAAGGATCAGTGCGTGGGCCTCAGCTGTTCACAATCTATATCCATGATTTGGATGAGGGGACCAAATGTAATATATCCAAGTTTGCTGACGATACAAAGCGAGGTGGGAATGTAAGTTGTGAGGAGGATGCAAAGAGGCTTCAAGGGATATAGACAGGTTAAGTGAGTGGGCAAGAACATGGCAAATGGAATATAATGTGGAGAAATATGAAGTTAACCACTTTGGTAGGAAAAATAGAAAAGCAGAGTATTTTTTAAATGGTGAGAGATTGGGAAATGTTGGTATTCAGAGGGACCTGGGTGTCCTTGTACATGAATCACTGAAAGTTAATATGCAGGTACAGCAAGCAATTAGGAAAGCAAATGGTATGTTGGCCTTTATTACAAGAGGATTTGAGTATACGAGTAAAGACGTCTTACTGCAATTATATAGGGCCTTGGTGAGACCACACCTGGCGTATTGTGTACAGTTTTGGTCTCCTTACCTAAGGAAGGACATACTTGCCATAGAAGGAGTGAAACAAAGGTTCACCAGATTGATTCCTGGGATGGGGAGATTGTCCTATGAGGAGAGATTGAGTAGACTAGGCCTATATTCTCTAGAGTTTAGAAGAATGAGAGGTGATCTCATTGAAACATCCAAAATTCTTACAGGGCTTGACAGGGTAGATACAGGGAGGATGTTTCCTCTGGCTGGCGAGTCTACAACCAGAGGTCACAGTCTCAGAATAAGAGGTCAGCCATTTAGGACTGAGATGAGGAGAAATTTCTTCACTCAGAGGGTGGTGAATCTTTGGAATTCTCTACCCCCAGAGGCCTGTGGAGGCTCAGCCGTTGAGTATATTCAAGACAGCGATCGATAGATATTTGGATGTTTAGGGAATCAAGGGATATGGGGATAGTGCAGGAAAGTGGAGATGAGCTAGAAGATCAGCCATGATCTTATTGAATGGCGGAGCAGGCTCGAGGGGCCAAATGGCCTACTCCTGCTCCTATTCCTTATGTTCTTATGTCCACCTGAGAGAGCAGACGGTGCCTCAGTTTAATGTTTCATCCGAAAGATGTGCACGGGAGTGTCAGCTTAGATTTTTGTGCTCAAGTCTCTGGAGTGGGACTTGAACCCACAACCTTTCTACTTGGAGGATTTAATCAGAAGTAAGTAAAATGAATAGGCAAGTTCAATTGCAACAGAAACATATGACTGAAATGGCCACAACAGGAAGTGTTATAGGAGGTAAGTATGACACAGGAAGCATATATAAAAATATATATACAGTATATATTATTATTACACTAGTTGCTATTTATTTCTCTGACATTTACTTTAATGTAAGCATAACCATAGTGACTGGTATATAACATCAGTGATCTCTGCAAGGTAGAGAGAGCAAGAATGTCATTCCTGTATTTCAAGTATGAGTATTAATAGTTCCTAATCTCAATTCTGTTACACTGAGCAAAGATTTCCAGTCATTCTTGCCAATGTGTGAATGAATACAAAGAGATGAAAATTTCTGGTCCCGTAGATCAATCAGAATTGTCATTCTGAAAAATCTAGCTGCTTCGTTTTAGGTAACTGTTCCTTCTGTCTGCGTAAGTTTTATTCAACTAATAAGCATATAATGTCTTCTGAAATATTTGGGAATAATTGTGTTTTCTTTCCCCATACAGATCTTCTTGATATAACTGTCCTCACAGTGGTGCATAAAAGAATGAAACACACCTTGAAAAGCTCTCTTTTGCCACAAAAATGGAAATTCGTTGTGGCGGCTTGCTTTTTAGTTCCAAGTTTGATTCTGGAAACATTGCTCAAGTTGAAAAAGTGGAGCGCCCTGAAGGAGAAGTGGATTCAGCTCCCAGTGGCAATGCAGGCCCTGGGAGTTTTGGGAATGTGTTACCCACTCCAGATTGTGAGTTTAATGTGTGGACCAAACCAGACTGTGCAGAGACTGAGTTCGAGAATGGTAATAGGTAATTCTACAAGTTCTTTCTGTGCTTGGGATAGTGGGAATGTTATTGCCAGATTAAAGCTGCATAGAGACACAATTAATCCTGTATCTTTGTTGCATAAAGCTTTGAAAACTTAGTTCAGAGTAGTAGGAGGTATGGAAAAAAATATGCATTGTAACAAGGTGAATCTGATAACAGTAGCCATTACAGGTGCAGTCACCTTGTGGTATATCATAATGGTTTTTATGAAAGGTAAGCGTCTATAGAGGAGAATACCTATTTATTTTAATTGCTGATCGGAAGTATTGAGTGTTTTGACTAACTTTTGCTGATAGCAAATTCATTAAATGAATTAGATTGTAAATGGTGCAAATGGATTATTTATAATTTCAGTCTTTTGCAGAGAAGCGGGAACACTTATTGTAGCACTGTTTACAAATTTAAATTCCTTTTTTAAAAAAAAGGCTTCACCAAACTTTATTCAAGCTTCTTGCTGTATACGCATCATTTGACAAGTTTATTTCAAAAATTGATCACTTTGGAATTATTTGTGTCCGCTTCTTTCATGCTCCAATAAATGATGAGTTTATCAGGATGGAAGTATTTCTAAAGTACAGAAAAGCAGGAACAAATAATTTGACAATGATGTCAAGACTTTAGCCTGTCATTGTTGTGACCTCCACTCCATAAAAGACCTGCCTCACCCACGGAACATCAGTTTGTCTTCCTCGGGGAGAGAAATGTCCCCATATCATTTCAACTCGTTTATTTTACTTTAAAGTGACTTTTGAGCTGTATTTTTAGGAGTTGGAGCTTGTATCCAACATGAGTGGACCTAGGATCACTGGACTTTGATGAAGTGCATTTAGTGTATCAACAGGCTCAAATGTTGCATGAACTTCGGCTCAGGCCAAATCGGTGCATCTTTCTGGTCTCCTTGCCAGGACCAGTACTGATAAGCTACTGGTACAAGACCCATGCGGTGACTTAAGACTTAGATGAACAACGTGACAGCGAATGGTTTGAGTTGTTTCCTAGTCCCATTTACACAAATGAATACTTGGAGATACTTTGGGATGTCTTCCAGATTTGGGGGTTATTCTTTGACTCCTTTGCATCGCCAGGCAATAATTAACGTTGCTTAGCTTTCCTTCTGCTCAAGGGTTGTGAACAAATTAGTTTTGTCCTTTTTCTGGAAGTAGATGCCTCTATGCATTTCCTGCTGAACCTCAGGGCCCTTCAGAAGATTCAAGCAGAAACAGGCAAGAATGATTGATAGCCCATATTGGCTTTAGAACATTGCTCCATACCACTCCAATCTTGCTGCTCTACAAGGGAAAACTCATTCACCCTTGTGAGCTCTCTGTGGCAAAATATTGTCTTGTCACTATGTTTTCAGCTCCATGTTAGTAACATTCAGGCACTTCTTGTTGATTAATCCTACTTAATCAGGCATGGGGATCACACAGTCTTCAGGCCTAAAATGATTTCTCCGTTTCAAATGCTGCAAGAGAGTATTCTGTCTTTATACTTTCATCCTTACAAGTTGGAGTTGGATTGTTTTTTTCCGTTGTAGCATTGCACATAGAAAATTAGCTTTTTATATGGATGTTACGTTGTTTTTCTTGGGAAATTATTCACAAAAAAAGTTCCTAAGCTACTCAGTAAATCTACCGCTGAACAAAAAATAACAAAATGGGTGATGCAATACATTCTCTGCAGTTATAGCCTCGTGGGCAGGGAACCTTCAAGATCACTTGAAAGGCATTATACATGGGCCATTCTAAAACAAGTTTGCATTAGGAGTATGTGAAAGGCTGTGACCAGGTAACCAACACATTTTTACAAAGCAGAATTGTTTAAACCTCCTGGGTGCAAGTTGTTATTTTGCCGGATCACTTCTAATAGCTCAAGTGTCCATCACTAGTGGATAATTCCAACTGAAAGAACAATATACCTACCTTGCAAGGTCGTCTTCTTTCTTCGAACAAAAGCATCAGCACTCGGTGGTCTTTCCTTCAGCTCTTTGATGCAAACTACATTAGATTTAATAATGCTACCTTCCTTTTCTTTCTCAGGGATTGGGGCAAAGCACCCTGGTGCTCTGTGGGTGGAGCATGCCATCCATACTGTACAGGAGCAGGGGCCGCATATATGAAGGTGTGAAAATGTCTTGGTGACATTATTCCTTTGTGTTTCTCTACATTTTTGGAATATTTCTACTTTGGTTACTCCATTTAGTGGAGGATGCTTACATTTATCAAATGAAGATTCTGCAGGGCAGGTAAGCTTTCTTTTCACCCATTTATATTAGAAATTTGTCTCCTTATTAACTTGATAATTCATCTTACCTTCTCGTCGTCTCTTGAAGAAAGAAATGGGGTTTTGTAAATGTTCTGGAGTTGAGTACTAATTTGCCATCCTATTAAAGTCTTAATTATTTTTACCAGACTTAACAAGGGACTTGCGTCTGTGCTGAGCTGGAGTCTGTAACTGACTTGTGTCTCATGCACCAGGGCTGCCAAGTTATGCACCAGCAGCTAGTGAAGGGCTGATGGCTGCCTGTTGTGCACTAAACATTTTCCTGGATGGAGGGTCTCCTGGGCAGGTACGCTAGAATTTTTTATGCTATACTTTTATGGTGGCTTCCCCTTCAGCACCTGTTTGGGTTGCATGGTACACTGCTCAGGTGCTTTAGGTGCATTATGGGTGGCTGTCTAATTAGCTTGGAATTTGGGGCACGAATGAGCCTACTGCATAACTTGCGCTTGTGCTTGTCACTCTTACTGTGGTGTGCTGAGTGCCTCAGGCATGTTGTAGGCCTCCATGCACGATTTTCTTGGAAGCAAGTGCTTGCCATCTTGCCAGTTTGGAAAGGAATAGATAGATATATGACTGCAATAGTTCTGTTTCTCTGAAACACATTTGTATTTTTTTCTCCTGTTGGCTCCCGGTCCCCTATCTGTAACCTCCTACGACCGTCCAAGATCTCTGCGCTCCTCCGAATCTGGCCTCTTGCAAATCCCCGATTTTCATCGCTCCACCATTGGCGGCCGTGCCTTCAGCTGCCAAGGCCCTAAGCATTGGCAGTCCCTCCCTAAACCTCTCTGCTCTCTACCTCTTTCTCCTCCTTTAAGGCAGTCCTTAAAACTTACATCTTTGACCAAGCTTTTGGTCACCTGCCCTAATATCTCTATGTGGCTCGATGTCAAATTTTGTTTGATAACATTCCTGTGAAGTGCCTTGGGATGTTTTACTATGTTAAAGGTGCTATATAAATGCAAGTTGTTGCTTATTTAAAAAAAAGATTATTGCACTTTCTTCTTGGGGATAACTCCCTTTTTGTAAATGTGCTCATCCATTAGGTAGCTCTGTTTGGCTACCAAGCAGGGATCTGTAGTTCATTATTGCTGCAGAGAAGGAAAAGTGGGCAATACATAGAATGGTTACAGCACGGAAGAAGGCCAGTCGAGCCTGTGCCGACTCTCAGCTAGTCCCACTCCACTGCCCTTTCCCTGTAGGCCTGCAAAGTTTTTTCCTTCAGATACTTATCCAACTCCCTTTTGAAAGATAAGATTGAGTCTGCCTCCACCACCCTTTCAGACTGTGCATTCCAGATCTTAACCACTCGCTGCGTAAAAAAGTTTTTCTTAAGTCGCCTTTGGTACTTTTACCATCACATTAACTCTGTCCCCTCTGGTTCTTGACCCTTCTGCCAATGGCAACAGTTTTTCGCTATCTACTCTGTCAAGACCCCTCATGATTTTGAACACCTCTATCAAATCTCCTCTCAATCCTCTCTGCTCCAAAGGAGAACAACCCCAGCTTCTCCAATCTATCAACGTAACTGAAGTCCCTCATTCTTGGAATCATTCTCGTAAATCTTTTCTGCACCTTCTTTAAGGCCTTGAAATCCTTCTTAAAGTGCAGTGCCCAGAATTTGACACAGTACTCCAGTTGGGGCCGAACCAGTGTTTTATACAGGTTCTTCATATTTTCCACACTTTTTTGTACTCTATACCTCTATTCATGAAGCCCAGGATCCCGTAAGCCTTTTTAACTGCTTTCTCAACCTGCCCTCCCACCTTCAACGATTTGTGCCCCAGGTCTCTCTGTTAATGCACCCCGTTTAGGATTGTACCATTTAGTTTATATGTCCTGTCCTCTCATTCTTTCTACCAAAATGTATCACTTCACACTTTTCTACGTTAAATTTCATCTGCCACGTGTCCGCCCATTTCACCAGCCTGTCTATGTCTTTCTGAAGTCTATCACTCTCCTCCTCACTGTTCACTATACTACCAAGTTTTGTGTCATCTGCAAATTTTGAAATTGTGCCCTGTACACCCACGTTCAAGTCATTAATATATATCAAGAATGGAACCGACTCCTGGGGAACACCACTGTATACCTTCCTCCAGTCTGAAAAACAACCATTCACCACTTCTCTCTGTTTCCTGTCACTTAGCCAAATTTGTATCCATGCTGCCACTGTCCCTTTTATTCCATGGGCTTCAACTTTGCTGGCAAGCCTATCATATGGCACTTTGCCGAACGCCTTTTGGAAATCCATGTACACTATGTCAACCGCATTACCCTCATCAAAAAACTCGATTAAGTTGGTTAAACACGATTTGCCTTTAACAAATCTGTGCTGGCTTTCCTTAATTAATCCACACCTATCCAAGTGACAATTTTTCTCCCTGATTGCTGTTTTTAAAAGCTTCCCCACTACTGAGGTTACACTGACTGACCTGTAGTTGCTGGGTTTATCTTTACATCCTTTTTTGAACAATGGTGCAACATTTGCAATACTCCAGTCCTCTGGCACCACCCCTGTATCTATGGAGGATTGGAATATTATGGCCAGTACCTCCACGATATCCACCCTCAATTCCCTCAGCGTCCTAATACATGTTGCATATCTCTTTCTCTTGCTTTCCTACTTCTGGTTTCCTTCCATTCCTTTTTTTTAATCCCCATCACTTTTGAGTTTTAATACTAGATATTTTCTCAAGTTCAGCAGTATCTGCCACTCATGTATGCATACCTTGAGTGTCCACAATCAAGAGTGTGTCCTTTTCTGCCCAATATTTACATAAACATTAGCAAACCCAGGGATCATAACAGATAAATTACTTTTTACAGTGGTTACTGGAATGTAACATATGCGGCACAGTTCTCTCTTAAAAAGCGTAAAAGTTTTATTTACATAACCAATGAATAAACAATATAACGGGCACATTTCTCCAGCCTCCTTGATTCATAAAATGATAAATATTAATTTGCTTTCTCTCAACATAGATTTTAAACAGAAGTTTACTTGCTGTAGCCTCAATCTGACCTAGCTCCCTTTACTAAAGTGGCACAAAAACTTAGCAACACACAGCTCTTCAGCTGTTGCATACGAAATGCAAACACTCTGTGATCTGGCACATGACGACCAATATAATTCCGTAATAGGAAACCATTGATCACTGAGCTGTCTATCAGAGGGTTACAGCAAATCAGTGACCCTTGTCCTTTTCTCAAAGGTCTCTGATGCAGCTACAATCACATCCATTACGCCAGGATAGACTGGAGCCTGATTTTCTTTTTGACCTGTGTCAAGGTGGCAGAATAAAAACTATCCTATTCAAAAGTGTCTCCATAATATTTGACCCCCATGTAAAAATCACCTTTGTTTTATTATTACATTTACTTTCTCTTTATTTTAAAGTTTACAGAAACAATTAACTTCCTTTTTAGGTACTTTGCTCAATATATACCTCACAGTGGCAACTCTTTGTTCAAATTATCAGATAATGAACGTCAGCTAGTTATTCAGCAAGAGAATGAGGTAAAAGCATCAGGGGTGAATTATGGTTACATGTTGTAAACAAAAACTGCCAGAGCTGAGTAAAGGGAAGCGCAACGTGACTTTTTCTAATGTCTAAAAATGTTGTGATGCACCAACCGTTAAAACTTAAATTCATAGGCCCAGAAATTGATCTCGCTCTGTTCCCGCGTGGGTAAGCCTTCCCCGCGATGTCTCACCTCGCTTATGCTTTTTCTGATCCAGCTCGCACGAAATTGATGTTCCAGACATCAGCTGTGCTGGGCTTGCGTATCCCAGCGGCGTAGTTAATTCGTGCGAGCTGTGGGATCACGTGACTCAGTTAGAGCCAATGGCAGCACACCATCTTCCATTCATAAGTCTCACAGCATAGCTGTGAGACTTATGAATCTTACACCCCCCCAAAATAACAGCTAAACCTCAATTAAATTAAAAAAAAAACCCATCACATTAATAAAATAAGTATAGTTAATTAAATTAACCATTTTAAATAAAAAATTAAATTTTTGAAAATTTTTTAAATCTTTTAAAAAGTTATAAAAATAAACTTACCTGTCTTTAAAGTCTATAAAAAAGATATACCTGTAAAAAAAAATTCAAAAAAATACTTAATTCACTACTTACCTTCTTAAAAGCGGGTCTTACTCCTTTTTACATTTCCAAAATCTTCCCTACTTACCTGCGCGTCCAAAGCATGAAGTGCACAGCGTGCGCGCAGCCTGTAGCGCGCACGCGATGCACTCAAGCCCCGCCCCCTTTTCGGAAGAGCAATTGCCGGTTTTCAGCGCATGCGCAGGGCATGCAGAAAACCGGCAATTGGAGTGGGAATACGCGAGAGTATGCAGTGCGTACTCTCGCGTCCCGGGATCAATTTTCGGCCCATAGACTTTAAAGTGGATTACAACTTTATTTCAAAAGCTACAATTCTTAATCATTTAGGCTTCTTGTCCAATCTTTATTTGGTTTTGGGGAATCATGTTTTTTTTCATTGTCATTAAAACTGCCTCCCATGTGACTCCTTGCATAATGTATAAATGACCTGTGAAATAGTCTAGTTACTGCACTGCACTTTTATTTCACTTCCAGAGTGAAGCATTGCAGCTTTTAGTGAGTTTTAGGAGAGAGTAGTTTTCAGCTCTCATATGCTTACTTATGTTTTTAAATCTGTCTTGGCTGTTCTCTTGATTCCTTGCTTGGGAGCTGAATCTTTGCTATACCATAAGGATGCTGGTCTTTTTAGCTAATCCTCTTTTTAAAAAAAAAAGAAAGTTGCTTGTTTTGCCACATAATATACTATCAAAGTCTCTGTTAAAGTGCTATGCCCTTATGCATTCACAAGGTGCAGTCAATAAAGTAATTAATACTGGAGATTCTCAAAGCACACCAAAAGAGTGTTTCCTGTTGGGCCAGTTATATTTCTTGACATTTAGCTTCTCTTTCGTAATAAAGAGTGCAGTCCGTTTTGCCGTATTCACCCTTTATCCAGGAAAAAGTGGTGCTCCTCATTTGGGTAGACAATTCTAAGCAATTACATTAATGAAGTGGAGAGGACTGATTCTGATGAACTGTGTTGTAATCAGCATGGCTGGCCCACAGGTGTCCAGCACAAGCAATATCTCTTGGCCCATCAGTTGTCTTCCTAACTATGAGTGAAAGATTCTTTCTTGGGTAATTTAGGGAACATTCTACAAATGAGTGGCAGGAAATTGGCCTGTTTGCATGCTCAGGCAGACATCAAGTTCCTTGGTCTTGCTTCAAGTGAAGAGCCGCGTACATATGGATCTCACATTTCTGTATACATTTCCTTATTTCCTCCTGATTCCCAAGGTATTGCAGAAGGCATCTGCGAGCCAGGTGAAACTCATTCTGACCACCTCTGGCCCTGTCAGCCATGATTCTTGATATTGGCGATGCTGTGCTCATCTGTCCCGCGGGGAGGTCAGAATTTGCATCCAGAGCTGGAATATTTTCAGATGTTGGCATCGTTATTGAACAACATGAACTTCTAGACCAAGGTCTTCCTGGGATTCTGCCCAGATCTTGGAAAATTTCCACTGATTAAATTTATGTCAAGATGGTGGATGTTTGCAGAATGGTGTATGTCGAGGCCGATTCTCATTACAACATTGGAGGTTTTTTGTATATCTGCAGTGTTTGTTTGAGCTGGGTCTAAAGCCCAGTTCAATTTGAGTGACTACCATCACAGCCTTTTGCAAACTATTAGCATCCCTCCTCCTAAATTGGTACTTCCTTGCTGTGGCTTCTAACTTGTATGAGGGATGTCTGAATAATGGAAGCAAGATTGCCGACTTTGTAGGGTTTTAGTCAATTGTTTAAAATGGTAGGTGATCTTGCATGCCATAATCTCTCCGTTGGGCCCTGCTGGGCTGTTTGTTTTATGGTTAGTGAGTTTTAGCCAAATAATTTTTCAGTTACTGTAGGTCAAAAAGAACTAGGCTATTGGGCAGTGAGTGAGCAGGGTGCCATGTGGGGGATGGTCCTAATAAGATCATAGATGAGAAAAAGGAGACAAATTTTGTGTGAAGGCTACTCTCATTTGAAGAATGGCAAAGACCCCTACAAGGTAGCTGATATTATCCTGTTCATTACTTTGTTTGGAATCAAATGTACCTGGGTGCCTTCACCTAATGCATACGTTATATTAAATGATGATGCTATATTATCTAGTTATTGCACAACTTTCCACAAAAAGTTGGCTTTGTTTTCTTCAAATTATCAAATTAACTTTATCAAAATTACTTCTCAAAATTCATGTGATGTTGAAATAGGGAATCTTTGTTCAGTTGAAGTTTGGGATACTCAACTCAATGGAGAAATTTATCTTCTCATTTTGTCTTCATTCTAAGGCAGCTGACACTTTGGTCTTAGTATTTTTCCCTAATTAGGTGTCCGCTTGGCTCAGTGGTAGACTCTTGCCTTGAGTCAGAAGGTTGTGGGTTCCCTCCCAACTCTAACATACAATCAAACGTTCAATACTGTTTTGAGGAAGTACTGCATTGGCAGAGGTCTCAGCTTTTGAATGAAACATTAAACTGAGCTCCCGTCTGCATGCTTAGATGGATGTAAAAGATCCTGTGGTGCTACTGGAAGAAGAGTTCCCCCAGTGTCCTGGCCCACATTTATCCCTCAAGCAACACTGCCAAAAACACATTCACTGGTTGTTTCATCTTATTTCCTTTTTGGAGGGCCTTGATGTGCACAAATTTGTTGCTGTTCTTGCTACATATGTGACTACACTTGAAAAGTATTTCAATGGCTGTGAAAGGTACTGGAAAAGAGGCTTCTCTACAAGATCGAAGCCTTTGATATTAGTGGTAATATATTGAGTTGAATTGAGAACTGGCTGGAAGGACATAGGCAGAAAGTAGTTGTAGATTGATTTGGATCTTTTTGGACACTAGTCACCAGTGGTATCCCGCAGGGATTGGTTTTTGGACCGTTGCTCTTTACTATTTTTATTAATGATCGAGATATAGATGTTGGGGGCACAATCTGCAGATTTGCTCAACGGTTTCAGTCTGATCTTGATGTGTTGGGAGATTGGGCTCATTATGTTTTAATTTGGAAAAATGTAGTGTTATGCATGTGGGCAGGACGAATGGTCCACATACATACACCCTTCAGGGAAAAGCATGAAAGAAGCTGGAGAAAGAAAGAGATCTGGGCGTTCTAGTGCCTAGATCTCTAAAGGTTCATGAGAAATGCCATGAAGCAATAGCTAGAGTGAATAGGATGTTGGGATGCATTCATAGGACAATTGATTATAAGACAAGGCATACTATTTTGTCCTTGTACAAGACCTTGGTCAGACCTCACTTGGAATACTGTGTCCAATTTTGGTCTCCTCACATGGTGGGTGATATTGAGGCTTTGGAAAGGATGCAGAGGAGGGTCACTGGACTAATTCCCATTATAAAGCATCTTCGTTATCAAGATAGGCTAAAAGAGTTGGGACTCTACACTTCTGAGAAGCACAGACTTGGTGGTCATTTGATTGAGGTTTATAAGGTGATGGAGGGAATAGATTGTGTTGCAGTTGACAGTTTGCGCCAATTAAATTGATTAGGGAGGACTAGGGGTCACAATTTTAAGTTGTATAAGGCCAGATCTAGATTAGATGTCAGGAGTTGGTTCTTTTCCCAGAGAATAGTGTACCTCTGGAACAGGCCGCCGTCTCGTGCGGTGGATGCTGTTTCGCTGAATTTCTTCAAGTGAGAGCTGGACCTGTTTCTGGCTGGGGCGGAAATCACCTCTTACAAAAGGTAGGTACTGCAGGGAATTTGGGACCAGAGTGATCTCCTGGACTAGTTTTGATCACCTGGATGGGTCGGAGAGGAACCTCCCGGATTTTTTTCTCCAAATTGGCTTGGGTTTTTATCTAGTTTTTGGCTCTCCCAGGAGATCACTTGGTTTTGGGTGGGGTGGAGAGTGTATATATGTATATATTGTGTGGAACAGGCTGGTTGGACCAGAGGGTCTTTATCTGTCCGTCATTGTTCGTATGTAAATACCTTGGTATGTCTATAGGATGTGAAAGGAGCTATATAAATGCAAGTGTTATTCTTTCTAATTTGATTGGAAAGGAAGTTTATCTAAGTTAGTTGTGCTTGTGTTGCAGTAAGCTGCTTGCTTACTTTCTCGAAATGACATTACAAGGATACAGAGAGAGCAACCAGAATGCAACTAGAGAATGTAGACCATGACCGTAGAACCAGAGGATACAGCCTGCGTGTGAAGTGGGGTAAATTTAATACTAACCTGCAGAAACAATATTTAATTGAGTGAGTGTCAATCCATGGAACAGGCTCCCCGGGAGACGGTGGAAGCAGTTAGTATTGATTCGTTCAGATGCAAATTAGATGGATTTCTTTCAGAAAATAATATTCTGGGATACAGTATATGAATAATTTGAGACATGACATGTGGTAAGTGTAGCATGCTTGCTAAGAGCAGGTGACTTTGGTTCCCAAAGATCTTTACCACTGGGGTTTTCCTTGTCATGTCTGGGTTTGTTGTAGACTAATTGATGGAGATTGATTGTTTGGATTAGTCACTAACTCCATTATCGTTACATCCTGTGACTGCAAGGCTGGTAGAAGACGAACTAGATGGATCATGGCCTTTTTCATCTAGCAATTCCTATGTACCTAAGAAAAACAAAGCAAGGCTTTGTTATATTCAGGGATATTTCATATACTATAACATTCATTGATTGGGCCTAAAAAGACTAATGAAAAGAATTGAATTGATAAACATAAAATGCTGCACATTGACTCATTTAATTTTGTCTTGCTTATCTTCAGGTCCTGGTTTTATTTCAGTGTGAAGGGAGGAGTTCCTAATAAAGTTATAAAAATAAATATTATGAATATGAATAAGCAAAGTAAATTGTACTCCCAGGGAATGGCACCATTTGTTAGGACCCTGCCTGGGAAACCACGCTGGGAACGTGTGCGAGAGAGACCAACGTATGAGGTATGGAAACTATAGAATTAGAGATTTTTTACAGATTGGTTTACATAACTGATGAACTAGTATGATCAAATTTAAACTGGGTGAATTCTTTGTAACTTTCCTGTTCGAATGCAGCAGGTTTGCGGAGATAATTTTTCACACTGTAATCATAGTTAAGTGGCACAAGCACATGCAAAAGAAATGTTGGCATCATATGTGCAGTTAGATAACTGCAATTTGCATTTTGAGTTGTTGAGAACTTAATTTGTATTATTCACTGCAGACCGTAGGAAATGTCTAGAGTAACAATTGCAGACAATTTCATACTTGCTACATTTGTGTGTAATTGAAAAGCGTTAGTCAATTTTTTAGGCAATTTGAAACACAACTGCCATTTCAGATTTTTAGTGGACTAAAAATGGAGAAAACCTATGAGTAAAAATTGAACCCCCCAAAACCTGAGTAAATTCAGAGAAAATTAATTAAAAAACAGTTTCTATTTTGAATATCATTAAAACGCAAGAAAACAAGCAAGAGACTGAGAGGAGGGGTGGGGGTGGAGGTGAAGGGTTCCAATCAAACTAAATGGTGACCACAATTATTTCTACAGTTTACGGGTACCATTTTTATCACCAAACTCACTTAACACCTAGTTTATTTTACAGTAAAATTGACGAACCTACATTTGTTGTAGCTTCAGCCACTTACCTACCAATATGATGGTAGGATAAAAATTGTTGGAGACTGCATCCAGGTTAACAGTTTTGCCTTGCACCATCTCTTAATGTCTCTCAATCTCTCCTGCCTTCCATCTAGAGCCATCTTTTGTTTCTTAACTTGTCTCATTACCATCTCCTTTTGCCTTGCACCATCTCTTAATGTCTCTTAATCTCTCCTGCCTTCCATCCTATCAGACCTTCCCTTTTGTTCTTTCCTCCCCTTCCCCCTTTCCCTGCCCCTGCACTTGCTTAAAAACCTGTTCGATCTCCAGCTTTTTCCAGTTCTGACGAAGGGTCATTGACCTGAAACGTTAACTCTGTTTCTCTCTCCACAGATGCTACCTGACCTGCTGAGTATTTCCAGCATTTTCTGTTTTTATTTCAGATTTCCAGCATCCGCAGTATTTTGCTTTTGTATTAACAGTTTTGATGTTGCTTTTAGAACACATTGTCTTGGTGCATGACATGAGTTCACTTTTCATTGACAACCTTTGTATTCAGGGGACTTTGGGTAGTAACTGTGTTGATGCACTGCTCAATACCTAATTAAGAGTGTAAGACTGACTGTTGCTGCAGTATAAAGAATATCATCATAGGATTACATAGGATATACAGCACAGAAACAGACCATTTGGCCCAGCCAGTCCATGCTGGCGTTTATGTTCCACTCGAGTCCCCTCCTATCTTTCCTCATCTACTATCAGCATAACCTTCTATTCGCTTCTCCCTCTATACTTATCTAGCCTCCCCTTAAATGCATCTATACTATTCGCTTCAACTACTCCCTGTGGTAACAGGTTCCACATTCTCACTGCTCTCTGGTAAAGAAGTTTCTTCTGAATCCCCTATTTGATTTCTTGATGATCTTATATTGATGACCTCTAGTTTTGCTCTTCCCCACAAGTGGAAACACTCTCTCTGTATCTACTCTATCAAAACCTTTCATAATTTTTAAGACCTCTATTAGGTCACCCCTCAGCCTTCTCTTTTCAAGAGAAAAAAGACACAGCCTGTTTATCATTTCCTGATTGGTAAAGCCTAGCATTTCTGGTATCATCCTTGTAAATCTTTTTGTATCCTCTCCAGTGCCTCTATATCCATTCTATAATATGGTGACCAGAATTGTACACAGTACTCCAAGTGTGGTCTAACCAAGGTTCAATACAAGTTTAGCATAACTTCTCTACTTTTCAATTCTATCCCGCTAGAAATAAACCCGAGTGCTTGGTTTGCTTTTCTATGGCCTTTTTAACCTGCGTCGCTACTTTTAGTGATTTGTGTATTTGTACTCCGAGAGCCCTTTGCTCTTCTACGCCATTTAGATTCTTATTTTCCAAGTAATATGTGACCTTTTTCTTACCAAAATGTAATACCTCACATTTATCTGTGTTGAAATTCACTTGCCAATTATATGCTCATTCTGCAAGTTTATTAATGTCTTCTTGTAATTTGTTGCAGTCCTCCTCAGTATTGACTGTGCCCCCCCCCTCCCCCCAAATTTGGTGTCATCTGCAAATTTAGAAATTGTGTTTTTGATTCCAAAGTCTAAATGTGAATAACATTGGTCCCAGCACTGATCCTGTGGGACCCCACTTTCATCTTCTGCCAGTCTGAATAGCTACCCTTCACCCTTACTCTCTGCTTTCTGTCTTGAAGCCAGCTATCTATCGATTCTGCTACTTGTCCCCTGATGCTGTATTCTCTGACCTTATTCATTAGTGTATTAAGTGGTACCTTATTGAAGGCCTTTTGGAAATCTAGATAAGTTGCATCTACTGCATTACCCATGTCTACTCTCTATTACCTCTTCAAAGAATTCAGTGAGGTTGGTCAAGCAAGACTTTCCCTTTTGAAATCCATGCTGACTATTCATTATTATACTTTTGGTTTCTAGATGTGCTTCTATTTTCTCCTTTAGTACGGATTCCATTATTTTTCCAACCACCGATGTTAAGCTGACTAGTCCATAATTCCCTGGACATGTTCTATCTCCCTTCTTAAATATAGGTATTTTGTTAGCTATCTGCCAGTCCACTGGCACTACACCTTTTTCTAATGAATGATTAAATATGTGTAGTAATGCCTCTGCTATATCTTCCCTAGATTCTTTTAAAATGCGTGGATGTACGTCTGGATCATGGGTTTTATCCTCTGAGTTTAATTAGTTTATTTAATATTTCTCTTCCTTTATTTAAATGCGGTTATATAATTTCTAGTCTCCTCTTCCAATGTCATGTCTACCTGATCTGTATCCCTTGTAAATACTGAAACAAAGTAATTATTTAATATTTCTGCCATTTCGCTATCGCTGCCTGTGATTTTATCCTGTCCATCCCTTAGTGGCCTTATTCCCATCCCGACTTACCTTTTTTTTATTTACGTGCCTGTAGAATATTTTATTATTTTGTTTTATGTTCCTTGATAATTCAATTTCATAGTTCTTCTTTGCCTTCCTAATTGTTTTTTTGACGTCTCTCCTAATCTGTTCG